>DWPV01000341.1:0-31534 GCA_018251915.1 Urbanus proteus proteus | reverse complement strand
ACACAAACACCCAGACCCAAAATCTAAACCCATCATTCAGATATCTATCTGTCTTACCGGAAATCGAACCCGGTACTCACTGCGCATCAGACCACTAAGGTAACCGCCCCGCCACGCGGGTCGTCAACACAAAAATTAATAACCAAATGGATTATTTTAAACATGCTAGAAAATGCCACGGGTGGTATCTTAGCCTTTAACACTTAACCTCATTTCAAGTAGTAGCACACGATAAAGTCGTGATCAAAACAGCAAGCCTTCGTATTAAAGTACAGTACTGACAGTAATTTACTCAACAGCTCCGCGTTAATTGTAAATACATACTAGGGATGTTATGGATAGAAAATTTCGGATCTGGATATATGGGTACCCTATGTCAGATACGGTTACGTGTACGAAATTATGTCCGATTATCTGATAGTGTAAAGGATGTATGATTTTAAGAAACAATTTAAAAAGTAAATAATGATTTGTTTATTTCCAATTACGGAACGTGCGGGTTGCTATTTCAGCTCCTTCCCTATAAAAAACATAAAAAAACTCTATGGGTTCGAATTCGGTATTGAAATAGATTTTGATTTCGAATATCCGATAGTTTCGGTTACGGTTACAGAGCGCCATAACATCCCTGATACATACGACAGATATTAAATGAATAGACGCCGGGACCGCCTTGACCAGCGCAAGGTGAGCTGAACGGTGCAAGGTGGCAGAACGCTATATATAGTAGGGGTTATTGACATTTTATCGAGAAAAACAATTTTACAAGGATAAATAATACATATGAGGTAATTTTAGCACTTGGCGTTGGTTTCCCAGCTTGTTGTGTAAACTATTAGTCTATGTGTAACAAAAATAAAGAAATAAAAATTATCCAACGTTACTGCAAAGAAAAATTGTACATCGAAATTAAATTTTGATGTTACAGAAGTAAAATTTATAGTCACTGCATCGCTGATAGTCCCAAATGATGTATTTAGTTGCCCCTTTTTATGTTCCACAGCTGGGCAAGAGTCTTCTCCCAAAACTGAAAGTGGCTTAATTGGACCTTGTAGCGTACTCCAATATGCTGCTCTAATGCGTGTTGGTGGAGGATATTTAAGATAAATATATTTTGCGATTGCTATTTGCAATCTCCACCTAAAATTCGTAGAATATAAAGACTTATCTGAAACATATCAAATCGTAGACACAATATCGTTGGATAAAAGTGAATGTAGTTAGACGGCCTACGGAGTCACATTTATTCTCGACTCGGGACGCATTTAGAATTGCGTTCGTGTCTCGACAGATGTCCATTTATAGTCATACTGCTTACATTTTAAACTGTTTATTTGTATTGAATCGCAGTTGAAGTGTGTGTAGTATGTATGTAATTGAAGTTTAATGTAATGTTAGCGTTTGTACAACCTGCAAGGTTCGAATATAAAGGTAGCCAGATCCAAGGCACTGACAGCGAAAGATAATTTAATACCCCAATAGGAACTAGATTTATTAAACGTTTTTGATTACAGTTTCTTATGTACATTCACTTATTCCATTACTTCATGTAGAATCCTAAAATTTTCGTTTATAAATTATCATAAAATTAAGTACTCGACTACGTAGTAGAAGCTTTTAATTGTTGGTTATAAATTTTGGTTGAATTCCGTGTTTGCCACCGGAACCCTAAAAGGTTATAATTTTTCCTAGATTGTAATCAATGTCAGCAATAGCCACTCAAGTCCACGACCGAAAAGTTCAATGGCGCCTTTTATTATTGGTTTATATTGGCTCATACGTCATGCAGATAGATGTGATCATGATGCTTTCGCTTATTAAATTTACCTAGGCACATAACCTGCCTGAGATTCAAACCTCGAATCTTCGGGATTGAATCGTTGATTCTACTTATCGCTACCTTTTCATTTAGTTCTCGCACACCTGCGATAACTTTTGCATTCGAGACACGTCTCTATAACGAGTCCATTTATAGAGCTACTAACATTTTATACCTCGTGTTATCGCACCTTTCTAAGGTCACATGCAGTCATTTTAGAAAATTAATGTACACTGATATTGTTAGGGGATTTAACATGCTATCATATTAAATCCTTTCTTCTTAAAATCTTAAAAGAGATTCTTTTAACATCTGGATAAAAGGTAAATAATAACTTTGATAAATTTTTAAAAGGCTCACACATTAAAACGTTTTTTTTTAGGTATGAGTTCAACCCTCTACGTTTCTACCTCTGTGCAAACAACGCTGATTACTAATTTGAAATAAAAATCTTACGAAGATTTAGTAATAAAACTATAATTTTATCTCTCTGTAACGTGTTGTCTTCGTTTAAAACTACTATCCAATTGGTTCAAATTCATATACATAGTTCATATATAATGTAAATAAATAGGAGACAATTAAAACAATTACTTTACACTCAATCAAACGTAGGTACTTATATAATATTCTGAATGTAACAGATACTATCTAGGAACTCTAGTCTAGGCTATAAATATGGTACCATTAATTTTGACGATTTATTGTTTTGCAAATTGAGTAATTAAGATGCAAACTTGCACTAGCGAAGATTCGTGAGCTCTGGCGTGATTTTGCTCTGAAAAAGTTTATGCAAGAACCCGAAATATTTTATGTGCTAAAGGCAGTATGTGATAATTACTAAGATTTATTTTTTACTTATAAGTGTTATGGATAAGTAGAATCTTTTATAAGATTACTGCGGATTAAGATCGCGGCTGTTTGTTTGAGATACAGACTTAATCTCAAACAAACAGCCAAAAAAAATCCGACACTAATTAGATTTTTTTGTACCGTGATCATAGAATGTAGGTATTATTTATTATCACATACAGACATTCCATTTTATTCATACAAATACATTCATCTACATAGTTCTCGTGTAGGAAACCTGATTCCGTTTTAAGTTATCTATTTCAATGAGTGCTACGTCGTAAACTCATAAGGTATTAAATTGGAAATGACATTGAAAGATATTTATTAATGCTTTATGACAAGTGCACGATATACCAACTTGAATTACATACTTTATCTACCTACATGGTATATACCTACATTTATGAACGACTGCAATGACCAGTTTATAGGAAACAATTAAAAGGCGAAACTATATCAATTAGACTTTTTTATTGCTATGCCTATATGCAAAGTTGGGTATGTAGTTAAAAATCTTTATTTTTCTTTGAAGTTTTTTTTTTAATAAATCACATTGATTGAGATCTACTTTAATTTTCTGTTGAATTGATAAATACGAATTAGAAAAATTCTTGCATTCAAATAAATTTTATTATTGTTTCTAAATTTTACATACGTCAACCTCCACAATATTTTCGATAACGGCCTAACTTTGACACACTTTATATGGTAAACCAAATCAAGTTGTTAGCTAGTCATCAATATTAGTTGCATGAAATGTTCACCATACCTTATTATAAAGTGTGTCATTATAATCATTCCAAGAATTACGCTTTCTACTAAGTCCGGTTCATAAATTTGTTTTTGCCTAATAAATTAAATTAATGTTTTTTATTCGTTTATATATTTTCTAGGCCCGATTTCCTACAACTTTGTTGAAGAATGCCAATATAATGTTTTATTATCTTTATCGCATTTAAAAATATTTCCTTCATTATATTTTATTGATAAATCCGCATTTCTTTTTTTTTTTAAATTAAATAGAGAAAAAAGATTGTCCATGTGTGCCATGGACAAATATTTTTCTAACATAACATACAACATTTTAACTCTTATAGGTACATCCCACTGGAAAAATTAGATTAATAGGTCTACCTAAATAAAGTAGCTAGTCCTTGCTTAGTATAAAGTTTGATTTTATCCTTAGGATGCGAAACCCTCAAAAGCGGTAATCTATGAAATGAATTTTGGCCGTATAAAGTTACACGTGTCCACAAATTTTATAATCCCCAAGATAATTGGGAACATATCAGTGCGAACGGTTAATTCGATTAGGTCCGACAAGATAGGCTCAAGTCCTAAAGTTAGTACTTTCAATCTGCTATAAATAGAACGACATCTTGCCAATTTCTAAGACAAATAAGGAGTGAAGCTAAGTTTGGCTCAGTATCGGATACCTAGCCTGAATCTCCATGGATTGCCTCTCTTGGAAATCAGTGTCGAATATAGAAGAACTTAGTAATCGATAGTCGTATTGAATAAGCCTTTATATTGGTCGGATGAGTAAGTGTAGTGTAGTCTATTTTATAATTCCTTTTAAAATTTAAGAAGTATTGTCGATGATTTTTTTTTTGAAGTATCAAATCAGCGTGCAATCCACCTGATGGTAAGTGGTCTCTGCCCATGGACATAATTAGCCCTACATAAAGATTTGAATCCCGCATAAAACATCAAAGAAAAAGGATAGCCCTTATACGAGTACTTACATGGGGCGTTTCAAATTAGTCAAGGGGCAGCAATATGTTTAGTTTGTTGGCAACTGTGACACTCGTACGAATATTTACGTTAACACGTCGTATAGAAATAGACGTGTTACTAAAGGTCAACGACTCTAGGGAATTGACGAGAAAGTTGTCAACTATTAATTTGAGAACGTAATCTTTGAAGTATCGAAATTTTAATTTGAATTTGATCTGATTTTTATCTGGCACACAGATCAATATGACAACTTGTTAATAATACTTTTTGATAAATTTAATATATTTTGTGCAAAAAAATGTTGATGATGAATGATGTGGTACTGCAATCTTTGTTGACGTTTGATCAAACAGATATCTGTGAACGTGCGTCATTCATTTTTGATATCTACAATTTCGTTATCCCATATGCATTTACGTATATTTAACATGGCTTTATAGCTCAATGAAATATAATCGCTGGATATGTTACATTTGGTGAAAGACATTAAATTAAGTTAATGTATAATAAATATTTTGAATCCCCTTTCATAATTTCTTTGAAGATCCTTGGTTTTTGAATGTTAAAACCATGAAGAAAAGAGACAACAGGAAGTGGCAGAAGCATAGGGGCCGATTAGTATGGGAACCACAGTAGCTAAACAAACACATTGAATTCAATACCTGATCGTGTTGTTGCACTAAGAAATCTGCATTTTCATTGGTTGTCTGTTGTCAACAAATAACAATGAACGAGGAACTTTTACGAAGTTTTACAAAAAATTACTGCCCCCAAAACAAAACTTAAGTGTCTCAATGACTGGCCAGCAGGCACGTTAAGTATGCTAAGCTGATCACACTGGTAGTCGCTTCAATTCGTCCACGTGCCACTTCCCGTTGTCTTTATGTTTCATGGTTAAAATATTGACCCAACAGTGATTATTTCAGAAACTCTCTTTTTCATGTCTTACTCTCCAATTCGAGATATTTTCTAAGGGACCTGTACGAAAAAAACAAAATACAAACAGTAAATCTAGACTGTACACGTACGTACTCATGAATCAATCCCAATTGCGTCTTAATCGCCTTACTTGCATATTCCTTGTTTGCAGTTGTTTTATCTGATTGCTCACGAGAGTTTCGCTTCGGAACAATGCATTTGAATGTGTTGTAACAGTGCGCTGCAACGGGTTAATTTGGCAATGACAATAATAACGTGTTGTATTTTCGCGACCAGCTCCCCGGGATCAGCGGCAAAGGATGTCTAACGTACAGTACGGAGGATTCTCTCTTGGTTTGTGTTTATTTGAATTAAATGGAATATGGGCTTTATTTAAAAAGAGTATAAAAAGGTCAATTAGACTTCCTTTGAACACATCTGTGCAAATAAATAAAATTGTCTGTTTGTGATTTTAAAAGAAATCCTATGAAAAAAATGTTTTCCTTTTTTTTACATATGAAAGTATACACGATACCTATAACAAAAATGCAATTTAATTTTTTTTAATTGCATCTGTCTGCCTGTTTGGCTGAGGTAATCTTCTGAACGGCTGGACCAATTTTGACGGGACTTTCACTGGAAGATAGCTGAAGGTCTAAGGCGTCACATAGTAGGCTACTTTAATTTTTGAAAAATCCATTTACGTTTAAATATATATTCTTTATACTTTTTAAACGCGGGAGAAACCGCGGAGTCAGCTAGTTTAAAATAAGGCAATCTACACCAAAATTTCAAAAGTTAGCACGCTTTATACGCCGTCGAACCACTGACGCTTACAAAGTCTCTCTGTAACATTTTCCCTGCGATGGCCGCGTGCCAAACGCACGGGCCTATACAATTTCTTAAACATTGAAATGTAATTTTGTTCAATGTTTACCTCCGTGCACGTTGCAATTGACACAAATAGGACAGGAGGTGTGGCCACACCTTTATCTTTATCGATTTTGGCAATGGATCTGTTGTTTGTTTATATTCATTTTATACGTGTATAATTACATTATCTGTATAGGAATAGATCTAGGTACAACGTACAAAGTCCAATTTTATTAGTGTTCAGTCATACGATACCTATCTATTTAAATTTGGACAAAATTTTAATGATTCTTTAAAGTCTATTTTTGTTTGTATTTCATAATGTCACGTAAGAGTAATATTTCAGAAAAAGGAAAAAAGGACATCCGCTGAATTTCTTGCCGGATCTGCTAATTTGACGTCGCGTTCCGGACCGTTGGTAATTGCATTACCATATTGTATTAACAAATTATATAGGTGTCTCTTTAAACAAAATATAGACATTTTATTAAATTTCGTTCCATTATTGTGTATATTGTGGACATGTATGTATGTATTAATACATTAAAACTCATATTCTTGTCGGGCTTAGATAGCACCACTCCACTCTTCCAGTGGATGCCGAGAAGGGCCTAAGGAACAAAATCAAGGAATATCTCAGCAACGTCTTCCAGATTAAACCTTACAGCATTGGCAAAAACACCGATTAGGGAAGACCTATGTCCACCAGTTGACCTTAAAAGGACGAATGCATAGATTAAAGGCCTTATTTCTTTATCTTTCTTAGAATCTGATATGAATGTGCCATTAGTCGTTGACTTTCGATGCCGTCGCAGTAAAGGGACTTATATTGATTTGTATCTGTGTTATCTCTGCAGTCACGTGCGAGATTGCGTTGCTTTCTGCAAACATCAATATAAACAAACACGTCTTGTGTATCTATCTCCATTGCTTTGATCTATACGATATAATTCTCCAACGTAGTACTTTCACCACGATTATTGAAATAATAGTATCCACCGTGCAAGCGTCTCCTTTTCTGAGTTCCATTTAATAAAATGAATCGCTTATACTGCCTGATATCTTGCTGTGTCTGTCTGTTCTAAGGGACCTTCCCTTTTTTCCCTTTTTTCAAATCGTAAAAGGTAGTACATTGATATTTATCTGAAATATTCTTGTTTTATTATGACAAAATCAGATGATGATATTCGACGATAATCAAGAAGTATTTCCGTACACAATACGTGACTTCGCTAATGTCCAGGGGTTGGAGCCTTGGTCGCAGTCACGTAGGTATTTCTCGAAGCAAGTAAAAATGTGTCAGAATTGATTAAATTTGTAAACCATACGCATCTACAATTATCTGAACACTAAGCCAATTAACTCAATTAGTACGTGCTTAATGAATGTGACCGTGTGTTCTATTGCATAAACATACATGTTGGATATGTTCTCTGTAGGCGCGATAATAATATCGGCAGACGCCGGAACTGCACAGAAGCTATCAGCGTTGCAACAAATTGCATTACAACATCCTTCCCAATTAATGTTACTATGTTATAAGTTATTGTCCTCTTTGATAAGTGTATTGTCTACTCGTATACCGTACTGATATTTTGAGAATAGACAGGTTTGAGTCTAAGCCAAGCAGGCTTCTAAATGGTATTTCTTCTGTGTATCTGAGGCCCACGACGCAGGGAATTCTAGAGTCAGGCCTGATGCGTAATAGGTAGGTTTTCATAGAGTTTTTGTTCAAATAAACTATCCATCGGTATTAGTGGTTTCTCCATCTGTCAGTTGTTTCTACTTTAAAATCTACTATGACGCTGATCATACATAAGGCACCAAGTATTACTATTTCTGCGGATGAACGAAGAATAGATACACTTTCCCAATCAAACTAATCAGTTAGATTAATTTATTCATAGGGCTTAGAACTCAATATTACGTAAAAAAAAGAAAGGAAATCTACGCTATGAACGGGATTATGTTTCAATCAGTTCCGTTTATTCCAGAGATATATATTTATTATGCTGAGAGTATCAGGTCTACACTTAAAAGCTAACTCAAAAAGCTAACTTAGTAAGCAATAAGTAGATAGCAATGTCTTTTCATCAGTATCAAAAAGCATATAAATGTAAAAAGAATATAAATGCAAAAGCAAGACGCAAACATGCTCTATTATCAGAAGTAGATACTACCGAACAGCATTACCTCAACCAAGGAATTGCGCGTACAAGTTGTTTTTTTTTAATAAAAATAATTAATTATGCATGCATTCAGTCTGTCGAGTTCATCCAAGTGTCATGTCATACGCCGCTCTTTGACAAAATATAAATTAGCTAACACACTAAACTTAAACAAATACTTACGTATCATGTTGACAAAAAACATTTGTTGTGATATTTCCAGATCAACATATCACGTTAGAAATTGTAAAAAGTTATACTCGTAAGATGAATCAACATTTCTGTCAAACGAGTATGACTCGCCGTAAAATAATGTGTTCGAAAGTTTTGAAATTTACGTATTTTTGGTCATCCTGACGCCATTCGCCCCCACATACGGGCATCATTTCACACCAGCTCTCTACGCCTTTTTCTTATGTAGCTTTCTGAAATTGTCAGCTTCTATCCATCATATCATTACGTGCAATTGAAATTGAAGTGTTTGTCAGAAATTTAATACTAAGTACTCTTTTAAGGCCAAAGATAATAACCACACACACAATACCAAAATATTACTCCTTGGTTTTACAATAACAATGACATCAGCAGATATCTCTTAAACGGTTTTTTTATAATATATATTTTTTATTTCAACATTTTTTTTTATTATACGTATTGAATGAGTAGTTTAGGGAATAAATCCAGGACATGGGTTACGGCGTGTTCCTGCGATGTACATATAAATTAGCGATATGCACGAGCAAACCAAGGTACAATAATATGCTATATACATAGATGTATGTATATCTAATCTTTAAAAATAAGAAATGTACTCGTCCACAATACAAATACCTCACGCATTTCTCTTGGCACGGATTTTCGGGAAAATTGGCATACATTACGACTATCGAGGTATAATTAAACATTTTTACGATTTCCCTTTTAAATGATAGTCGTTTGGAAATTCTGTCATACGTTGTTACGGTTTCAAGGTTTTGTAAGCGTTTGTTGTTTTATCGTAAAAGGTCTATCCTCAATGTCGTCAAATAACTATCATCCATTGAACCATCATGCTTGAATGGTTGTATGTTTTTAAAATAGTGACACTCTTAAGTTTACGCAATATAATTATGTCTTAAAAGAATAATTATGTTTTCATAAGATCCTCGTTATAATCTTACTATAGACAAGCTGTAATACTATAGTGACTATCCACTGCACGTTAATAAATTGGTATCGGCTATCCACCCACGCGGAAAACAATTATGCTATTATGAGCGACATGTACCTACAATTCGTTATGAATTAGACATTCATTGTTGTCCTATGACTGCAATAGACGTACAAAATGACAAGTACTATTACTAAAACTTACCATATGCTATGTATTGGCAAATTGAAAATGATATTGAATATTCATGGCATATGACAAAGTGGTCTAGACACTATACGACATTCGGATTGTCATTGCTATTAATTATTGTTTCAAATTACACATCTACGTATTTAGTCTATGTTCTAGAGTAAATATACATTTTTACACGCTTTTTGTTTACTTGTTATGTAAGTTAAAAATCTTCTTCTTCTTAAGAGAGCTGTTTGAAATAGTTTCACGACTTTGATGACAATGTAATGGCGTGATATTAACTGACATGACCGATGCTAGTACCAACTTAAATAAAAACGATATTCTCATAGTGTTCACACTTAAGCCTCATTGGATTTATCTCGATAGGTACAATACGTTTTAATAATTGATCGAATTTATAGCCTTTTATTAAAGCGGACGATAGTGAGGATAGACCTTAATCGTAGTTCCGATGTTCTAGTAAATTTTTGTTTGAACAAAATCAAGGTTGACCGATAATATACTTTTTGTCTATTACGCATTTGTATATTAATCGCATTATATGAGTGTTTACGTTTGATAGAGCAATGTTTCTCATAGTGGGAAATAAAGTCTACTGAAAACGGTTTAAGGTAACGATAGATATCTGGTATATTGTAAGTAAGGTATTGTATAAGTATGTATAAGTATTGTATTGTAAGGCCCAAATAGCAGGCTGCTATAGCAGGCTGTTATTTATGTCGACCTATTTTCGAGACAGAATATGGAAAATCCTCTAATCTTTAAAGAATGGACAAAAGAAGGCGCTAGAACATAATTTATTGTAATAGTGAAAATTAAGCAAAAAAGTTTTAGGACCTCTGCTAAAGAGTAAATTTTACAGGATAAAGTTGGTATTACAATACCAGTATCTATAGTAAAAGTATCTTTGTTTATTTATTACAATCATTATTATTTTAAGTGTATATAATTTCTGTTTTGCATATATAACTGGACTTTATTGATTTGGTATTTATTGACAGAAGTATGTGACCGGAATAACAGGAAAATAAAATCGTATCGTGTTATTTTCGATTTATTGTCAATAAATAAATTATGATACATAATTTATTTAAAAATATAACCACAAATATATTAAAATTTCGTGTATTTTTTTGCACAAAACTGACTAAATGATAGAAAACGCGTGACAAATCGTAAGATCAGAATAGAATTCATAGAATTTCCAAAGAAATGTGCTGAAATACAAAATATTAAACATATCAAAGGGTCGAAAGTAGGCATGGAGTCGGCGCCTCCATATTCTAACTATAAAAGAGTTCTACCACAATTGATGGTAGAACATTATGTGGCCATGTTCGGTTCATTTCGTTTGTGGTACGCCATGCTTACCTTCGCCCCTTAAAACTGTATGCTATATTTTTCTTATAATCATTTGTAACATAACATTCCCACAAGATGTGCCGAGCTCATACATGTAACTCATACGTGCCATCACAGTCGTGACACACGTGCAATGTTATCGCGCACACGAAATGCGAACACGGCTTAATTTGCGAACGTTAGGCCCCGTCAGCGTTGTAATACATTCCACACTAAATAACTGTCACGTCTATAACTACTCGTATGTAGTGTATAGAGAAACCACTACATCATTATATCAGCTTGAAAATCTACTGCAACTTTATGATGATTTACCGTTTGATGGTTTTACCCGAGAAGGGGAATGCCAGTGACGGATTTGGACATTTGCCGCCGATAGGCAATTGAAAATTATCCGCCCCCGCCGACATCTGCAAGTCAATACTATAGTTTCGAGCGGCACAGACAACCACGGAATCGGAAAATCACAATTTTCTTCCACCCTTGAAGTTAAAAAAGTCTCCATAATTTGACAAAAAAGGTCGTCTAAGATAAATTTGCCGCCTATTAAATCTGCTCTACTCAACCCCGTGCTAAATCCGCCACTAATCCAAACTCAGTCAATTAATATTCCATATAGCTTAGCTTATTTTAATGCTTCGGTGTTTCATTCCATTTAATTACATTTCATTTTTAGGAAACATTGTGAACACGTTTTAAACTTTTAATATGCAAACTTATTTCACCTTGTGTTTTTATCAGCGAATAAAAACACAAGGTCCATAAAATTATTTATTTCACATTTGCACGTACCTAAATTGTGTAATAAATACACACACGTTTACAATCAATTATATTTAACAATAGATCCTAATTTTACACTAAGATTCTTAAGATGTAGAAACTTGAAAAAAAATACATATATTCGAATAAAGTACCACCTTTTCGAAGTCGGTAAAAATGATGTCGTCTCTACGTATTATTATTCTATGACTGGCACAAACAACATATAAATAGAAAACTGAATGCACATAATAATCTCATTATGCCGTCCGCATTTGTAGGACAATGTCAGCATGTATGTATAGCGAATGACTATTTATGTTTTCTGCTTGTATTGAGCGAATGATTTATAACGTAAATGAGCTCTTCCGCACGATTAGAGCAAGCTTAGCTTTTTTTTTTTTTTCGAGTTTTAAGCAACTTTGAATTTTTTTTAGGAACTCAAAATTAACAAAAAATAACTTACGTTACTCGTTTCATGCATCTTCTAAATCGGAAAAGAGGTGTGTATCTCTCATAAAAAATGTGTATTTACCCTATAAAATCTTATAAAATAACTCTTAAATACATAGATGTAGGATTCTCTTTTGTCTATGCTTAAATACATGATTATTGTATTCACTGTAGGTGTAAGCGAGACAGGACTACTGCACCTGCAGTCATAAAGTCAACAATTTGTTTTGTATACTAAATTAATTTCTAATGTGTTGTTTTACACTTCGTTGTATGTTGGCGCGCACAGGTGGTACAATTATTAACTGCCGCTGAAAATAGTCTGCTCAATTAAATCTAAACAATAATATTTTGATCATCTTTTATTGTAATGTTGGGTATGATAGAATTTTCTAGATGTAAGGAATAGAGGCGGTCGAGACAGATATCTAAGCATGCCATAGCTCGATGGCAACGGTGGAACTATGACCCTTTCTGTATTTTTTATAAGCTATACGTTTATGTTTACAATTTTCATTGATTCGGGATAAAGATGCGAAGGACGCAAACGGAATGCGGTGCAATATCATCACTGTTACATTATAGCTCACCTATAAAGACCCTTATGTTATACTATTTGTTTACAATCATATAAGGTGTGAATAATATGTTTACATATAATCGTCACCACATACTCGTGTGTATAATTTATGCTCTAAAGATTAAACGCGGGGGCGTCGGCGAACATTATCTCAATCTGGCGCCGTCGGTTTCCTTGTAACTGATATCTGATATAATATCGTTATATAAGAATACATACCTTAGATTACAGTAGTATATATGTATAGGGATTAATGGCGACAAAGGAAAACATCAAACAGGTAGTAACCTTCGTAGTTCGACTCTAAGGGCTCATCCACTAAGTGCGCCTATTTCAGCCTATTATATGGCGTTGCGGTATTCAGGTTAAATGGTTAAAAGACATACTTAAACAAGGCATTCCCACTTAGTCTTCATAAACGATACTTCAACAAGGCATTCCACCTTAGTCAGAAAACTGCAAGGTCCAGACAGGTAGACCTATCTATTTATGTAGTTGATTTCAGATACATATTTATGGGCGGAAATGACCACTTAACAATAGATAGAATGTATGCTCGTTTGTACTTCTTTAAAAAAAACGAAAAAGGGTACATTAAAAAAAGCTTTATATGATGTAAGGTAGGTATAAGATTTAACTAAGAAAATCTACTGCGCTGTAGTTCTACTTACAACAGTACAAAACACAAATTGTTTATTTTTATTACAATATAAATAATCATAAGTGAGTTATCTGTATGTGTGGTGTTCGACAGACACACACCTGTACCGAGTAACACAAGAACGGTATTCGTGCGTGCGGTTAGTGGTTTACCATTCGCAGTGGTCGGTGGAGATGACGCGAAGACGGTATATTGAATGAACGGTTATTGTTTGTAACGGAATGTAACCGATTCAACATCGGTTTGTATTTTTGTAATGTTAAGTGGGTAATTTTTATATGTATAGTAATTTGCACCTACGTAGTAGTAGTAACTGGATGCACTAACGCCTTTTTGGGGGGGAGGGAGTCTCCAGGGGCGCCATGGACGCCAACGCAAAACCAAAAAAACAATGTCTTCCGCTTTACTAATATTAGCATACATAAAGGGCGCCAAATGTGTGACTTGTCCGGGGCGCCAAATGTGTGATTCGCCCGGGGCGCCTAGATGGCTAAGGCCGGCACTGACTAGATGTTTGTATTCCCCCATAAGGGTAGGTAAGCTTTAGCACCGAAGTTTTGACGCTTTTTACATTCTTACACCCACAACAGTGTGTCTTGTTCTATGGTTGTAATAATATACCGAAAACGATAAGCCATGCACCCTTATTATAAGTTAAATCCACCAACAACCTCCACTATGTTATGTCGTATATAAGAGTAGTCGA
This sequence comes from Urbanus proteus proteus, assembly GCA_018251915.1. NCBI lineage: Eukaryota > Metazoa > Arthropoda > Insecta > Lepidoptera > Hesperiidae > Urbanus > Urbanus proteus. The sequence goes on along the minus strand of DWPV01000341.1, from coordinate 17,292 downwards.
ACGCGCGATTTCACCCGCGTTTAAAAAGTATAAAGGAATAATATTTAAACAACTGAAATCCCGCTCTCCGGCGAAGGGGCCTGCTTGCACATGGAGCGCGCGCTGATGGATTTTTCAGTAATTAAAGTAGCCTATGTTACGCCTTAGATCTTCAGCTATCGTCGAGTGAAAGTCCCGTCAAAATCGTTTCAGCCGTTTAGAAGATTACTTCAGTCAAACAAACCGACATTTTTTAATTGCATTTTTGTTATAGATATCGTGTATACTTCCATATGCATTGAGTAAAAAATTGTTATATTGAAATCACAAACAGCACCTCAATTTTATTTATTTGTATAGTAAGATGTTAGTAAATAATACCTGCAACAAACATAATTAAACCAAGTACAAAACGGTGTGGCGCCACTCACCAGACGAGTGTACTGTTACACTTAGAACATAAATCTCAAATATCTCAGGCGATTCGTTAAATAATTGGAGCGTGAATGTAGAATACGTATACACCGGTATGCATTCAATAGACTGAGGAATATAAGATCTAGTGTAGACTGTATACTATAGACTCAATGTAAAGTCAGACTAAAATGATTGAACAATCTGTACGCAAACAATGATGAGGCAGGACGCCTCTTTGCGAAGTTACATATGTACCAACGCCACTGCTAAGATTAAACCAATCCAAATACAGTTGTAGGTTCCTATGTCCAATTACCTTTTTCTAAAGTAGTATTTTATGAAGACAGTTGAATATATAAATAGGATATACAAATATGCATTTCTTTTTCTCTTCTCTCTTCATTTTTCCCATTTAGATTTGGCCATGGTTAGCAGCAAGGTGCAAGATCTAGATCATAGACTAAGATCAGATTCCTGACCATTTTTGTCTTCCGTGTCATCGAAACCTGTACAGTCCACATGTACCAAATCTGTCATGTTTTTTATTATCTACTGATTAAAAACGCCAGATATTAATCTCCATGAACTTTTTGCGGTTGACAGAACCAGATTGTTCGCACAATTGACGTCACACATGTGCCACGGACGTCAGCGGCCTTATGTAAAACTTGTAAGTCGATCATATCGATGAACCCATTGACAGATTTTAAGATCGCAATACTGAAAGCAAAATTTAAAAATATATATTTATTGGCTTGGCTCTGCGCATAAGCATCCGTCGCTTCTTTCCTCATCACACCAATCGTCACTCGTTTTACTTACTTGTGATGTTGTAGCTTCTGAACAACTGAATCGATCTCAAAAGGAAATTTCATTAATTTTGAAACACAGTATCTCAACCACGTTACAGGTATTCGAATTTGTTATTTAACTAGTTTTTATTAGTTAGTAAAATTATACTAAGTAAATTTTTCCATGCTTTTATTTATTGGATCGTTCACAAAATTACATAAACGACAGTTGATACAATCAAAGTTATAATTTTTTTGCAAATTTAATTCGGACGAGCAGAGCATGCCATTCTCGATGAGTGCATTAACACAACATGTTATTTTTAAAACAGGATGATTAACTTATTTTATTTACTTAATAATACTCATTATATACTACTTAGCTACCAATCTTAAAATAAACGGCGTTTTCAATATTTCCTTTCGTCGTTTAGAATTGATGGCCTTGTTTACAGAGAACGAGAAATATTTCATTCGGCGACAGATGTGTGTCACCTTTCGTTGAGCTTACAAAGCTTGTTGCAACAAAGCTCGAATACGAATACAAATGTGCAAATAAATAAATTGTAGTATCCTTGTGTTATTTCGAAAGTATCAACTTCGGTAAATGACCTGAAGACAAAGTTGTTGTAGCAACTTTGTTTGCCGTAGTAACTCCTTTATCTTTATGATATTTAAAGAGCACCTGTTTATATGTTTTGAAATTACTCAGGACAATTTTATAAATATTGCCGTTTTAAGCTACTTTGCTCTTTCTTAACGTCTGCTTTTTACAGCAAAACTTTTACAGACAAAAATCTTTACATATATGTATTTATGTGAACTGATACGTGAATACTATTCAAGATAAATTCAGACGGAGCACAAAACTGCAAGCTGATATAAGTCTTACTAAATTAAGTCCAAATAATTTCGTTGCAACGCCTTGTCTTGAGCCGCTAGTGGCAGGTTTTAAATTACAAACATGTATTCTGAGTTGACATTAACTTTTATTGCTAATACATATTAGAACGAATACACAATACTTTAAGAACCTCCTAGTCAAATTTGAAAATGGCAATCAAATTAAGATATATGTTTTGGATTTAATCAGATACATATGTACCTCATCAGATACCTCATCTTTATTGGCCACCGCTAAGAGCGAGTCTTCTTTGGAATGGTGCAAATAAATTCTCATTTATTGATCACATCGAATTCAAGTACCTAGATAATCAAAAGTAAGATATTTAAAGGAAACACTAATATCTATATTCTACTTTACATCTTACTAATGTACAAATATAATACCGTAAAAATATTTTTTTACTATTTCGCCGTATTTTCTCATGTAAAATAACTATCATGAGTTTATGAGCTCATTGTGTCAATCGACGTTTCTACGGTATCTGAAAACAAACACACATGAAATACACGAGCGAAGTCTCGTGGCGAAGTTGATTAATCATAATTAATATCAACCCTGTCACTTGACTTGCGCCGGCGCACGTGGCGTCCGCGTATCACGTTTCCATGGAACGGATTCCACGAAACGCAAGCTATTGCCGATTTCTACAACTTACAATACTTACACAATTCCAAACTGTACTGAATAGGCTTTTTCTAGGCAAGCGTGGTACATCCTGAGCTGCATCTCACTCAACAATAAGATCGCAGCCAAACGTAAGCTTATTGTAAAATAAAAAATAACTTATCGACTTGCCTGTCTAAGCTTGTTTATCTTCAATAGAAGCAAACGAGCTTTCATCTCAATGAATGGTATGGTCCGTGCAACGCATCAATATCTAAAACTGACATAGGGGATAGGAAATATACCAAAGATAGCCTGATGTTCCTCAGAGGACTAAAATTACCTTAGATTTACAAGCATTGCTATAAGACTAAAATAGAATTAGTAATCGTAGGATATTAATAAAATAGGCACTGCAGAGAAACCTTAAAAAGTACTACTATCATCCAAGATGCAAAAAAAGATTATAAGATTTGTTTAACACTAATTTTAGCGGTCACGGTCTTGCATATGCCACGGTCTTGCATATGACAGATACCAGAAATTTTACAATACAGAACTATTAAGTTAATTACGTCTATGGTCACATATTATGGCGATCAACTATAATTGTAACTTATGGCTGCAACTCAACAATATGTAGCAAAATGGGGCGCGGCCTTGACATGAAAAAGCTCACTGAGGAATATAAATTGCTTTATAATTGACTCGCTTGTACTGATGTCACCGAGATTTATTCTCAATGCTGTTATTATAAAATATATATTATCCGACAACTCTCAGGTATGTAGGTTTCCTCAAGATGTTTCCTAGAAAACGATTTCTAATGAAATGAAATCTAAGAAAGAAGAAACTGACAAAACTTTCTTCTCCTTGAAACACCTTTCTACCTACCACCTTATCTGAAACGCCTGAAATTGCGAACTAACACATGCTATAGGAGCTACTTTATATGCTACCTTCTTCATACTACAGATCAGTCTTTCTCAAAGTGGGCGATAACGCCCCCTATAGGTGCTGAAGGCCTAGAGGGGGGGCGGTAATGGGCTCAGAAAACTTGAGTCCATGTCCATGGGCGGCAATGGCTAGTTAGAGGCCAGACTCATTTACTATTGACATAACATAAAATAAAAAATAGGTTAATTAAATTCCATACGAGACTAATATGTTATTAAGGTTTTTAAGTTTTAAAAAATGGGGGGCGCTACAAAATAACTGATTTTTAAAGTGGGCGATAGACGAAAAAGTTTGGGAATCTCTGCTACATATGAAACTTCGACGTATCCATGCTATTATAATTTAATAAATTTGGTAATTTGGTTAATTTACTAATAACATAACTCAAAAGTAAATAATCGACGATCATCGCTCTTTGTATTATAAACCGTTTTTGTCAACTCACACTTAAGCACCAAACTCCCTACGAAGTTTGGTATGAGACATTTGAACATGTGTGCATATGATTCATACACCAGCATTCCAAATAAGACGAGTCGTAATACGATATATGGAGGCACAAAGGAGGTGGGTGTACAAACCCAGTGTGGATTACTTTGGTTTGTTTTGAAGTAGGGAAGCTTGTTAGCATTTTTAAAGTTATCTTTTTAAGTCACTTCGTAGCACATTGAAGGAAATAAAATATCAACTTATGTTAATAGCACCAGTAGAAGGAACAAAGAATATATTTTTACAGTATAAGTTTAGGACCTACTTTACGAAAAGATTCGTCCGATGTTTTGGGAAACTCTTAGTTGGAATTACTTAATGTTATACTACAGTTAAATTGTCGTACGTATGTATTGTAAGGTACCTATCGTACCTATTCAGTGAACCCATCCGAAATCTAAACAAATAAGTAAAATGAAGTGTCTGTGCATATGAAAGTATACACGATACCTATAACAAAAATGCAATTAAAAAACGTCTGTCTGTTTGGCTGAGGTAATTTTTTAAACGGCCGGACTGATTTTGGCGGGACTTAAGAAGGTAGCCGAAGGTCTAAGGCGTAACATAGACTACTTTAATATTTTAATACGACAGTTGTTTTATGTGACAATTAAGTCTTTATTTGCGGAAGGATTAAAGGCACTCAATAGGCCTATTCGTAGGTGTCTTGCAATTATAAAGTAGACAGGCTTTCGTGTAAAAATTTATCATCCACGCGGAATATATGTGGGTAGAATAGCGTGGGTGTACTTGTATAACATAGAGCACCAGAATACAATGTTGTAACATTAATCACGAGGAAAGTTTTAAACAATATGATACGGCACAGGCGAGCTAGAACTATTTGTTTGTAAAAGATTTTAAATTTATGCAGTCCGGTTTAATATAATTTACAATGGTTGAGAATATAAAAATGAGAAAAACGCGCTCGTGTACTCAACTGATCTATAAAGTTAAGCCACATAGAACGAGGTCAGCATGAGATGGGTGGCTAAACAGGAGTACTTTTGTTCGGACATATTAAACTGTCGATGCCAGTTGTTATCTATACTAATATTATAAAGAGGAAAGATTTAATTGTCTGTTTGTTTGAAATGAATAGGCTCCCGAAACGACTGGACCGATTTTGCAAATTATTTCGCCAATTTAGAGATACAACTTTACTTAGTGCTCTATGCTATATTTCATCAAAAATCGTATACTTAATTTTCACTTTTTTAACGCGGGTGAAACCGCGGGAACTAGCTAGCCATAGAATAACAATCAAACCTTGTCGAAGGTCTTAGACGGCTTAAAAATATTCGACATCTCCACAAATCCGCATTGGAGTAGTATAGTGGAGTAGGTTAGGTTAGTTACGCTACATGCATTCCCCAATGTTGAAGACCCGTGACCATCAATTGGTTGTGATGATGAAAAATTTACCGCCATCTGAGAAAAGTTATCTGGGTTAAATTGAAAATGGTCTTGAGTAACTTCCTTCAATTGTTATGTAAATCGATCGCTTTCTTTGAGGAAGTCGCAGTCAATCTTTTGCTCTCGGTCGTAATTCCTATTTATTGCTCCCAACGTCAGTCCTACGTGTAAGGGTGTGTACCGACTGGTTCTGAACGTTATGGATAATAGGGTTGTGTATAATTAAAGGTGGTGGAATCCTTCTTGATTTGACTTCCAAGGCACCTCTTTCACACCTATTTAACTGCTTTATAACAGCTATGCAAAATGTTCTTAAAGGTGGTAGAACTCTGTGTAGTTTTACTCCGGCGGCACCACTGCCACACTTATTTCTGCCTTGTAATAGCAGTGTTAAGCACTGCTGTCTTCTGGTCTGACGGGTGTGGTAAGAGAGGCATACTTATCCGAAGCGTTCCAACTCAGCCCTCAGGGGTAGCCACGTATATGTGGTCAACCTAAGATAGGACCTTGAACTTATCTGGGGTTGATCACAGATATCCTTGGGTGGCAGTGGCCACTTACCATCAGGTTGACTGCTAGCTCGTTTGCTATTTCGATCATATAAAAAAGATAGACGCAGTTGCATATTATTTTCTGTATTTTTTGTTTACCGAGTACTTCGAATAAAATGTTTTTTTTTTTGCTTATACGAGGACCTACGAAGAAATAAGTATTTTCAAAACTTTCTTTTCTTTTTACTTTTTATAAAATGTCTCATAAGTATGAATAACGCCCAATACTTTGTAATTTATTTCTGCCAACGTCAGTCGCGTCTAGAAGCGAAAGCCCTACGGAACCTGTTATCGGTTACAACAATAAATTTAATTCTCTTGCGGGAAATGAAACGATCTATATTCCAGTAACGGTACGTGTCGTTAAACCATAAATAGAATTAATTTCACGAACCCGAAGTGGAACTCGATTATTGATTGGAGATGGAATGCTAGTTTCTCTAAACTAAGATACTTATAACTATGTGAATAACAGTATATTAAATGGACATTAAATAGTGACCTACAAAATATTGACGCAGATGGCCATAAATGCGCATCTTATGAAATATATTTTAGATCGATTATGGATTTAGTACAAAATCAAGATATTGCTTCAGTACCTTCCTGTTTAACGTCAACACCTATTGCGGAGACTATTGGAAAAAATACCAATAGTTGAAACACATGTACTACAGTTGACCTCAAAAGCCTAAGATGAAAGAATGGTTTGTGCTTATACTCCGACGGGTCCTCCAATGATTGGCCTTATAGCGACAATGTATTATCTCTACAATATACACTAAAGACATAAAAACATGGTCCTCAGGGATAGTAACGCATTTTGTAGAATCAAGCTACGACGCTTTTGGCAAGAGTTAGAGTTAGCCATAAGTTGGTAATGGTAACTATTTAACATCACGTGGCCTGTAAATACGTTCTACGTTACAAATGTAAACGAATATCACTACATAGTATTAAACAAAGTCGCTTTCCCTGTCCCTATGTATGCTTAAATCTTTAAAACTACGCAACGGATTTTGATGCGATTTTTTTAATAGATAGAGTGATGGAAGAGTAAGGTTTATATGTAATTTGACGCGTGCGAAGCTGCGGGAAAAAGCTAGTAGTATATAAAATAGGCCGAGAAAAACCCCACATAACAATATTTCATACGTGTAACGAAATTCGTTGCGGACCGTATAATAACGAGATTTATGAGAGCAATGCTCCTTTTAATCTCGCCTTATAAAATCACGTTTCTGGTCATGTGTGAGGCTCGTGTGGTTGTATAAAAAATGTTTTAAGTCGAGTTTGTGAGCCATGTGCTCGTACTCGTATGTTAGGGCGGTTATACGCTATACAACTTGCAAGAAAAGCCGGGTACCTAAATTTAACAAAATTGTGTATGTTTAAATACTAGTTTTTTAGTAAATATACCTACTTGAAATTTAAAGCGACCTGGAACCAACCAGGAGTTAAAATGTGACTGAGCATAAGTAGGAAAAAAATATCGTTTAAAATTTTGATTATTGTTATAAAATTAAATGTTTGTTACTATTTTTATTGCATCATATAAAACAACTATCATACACATAAAAACGCTATACTAATATTGTAAAAATGTGTTAAAATTTACGACTTACAAAAATATGTATATTTTCTAATTTGAAAAGTTAAAGTGTAGTAGGTGCCTAAAACGATATTCAATGTATTGGATAGTGTGTAGGCGAGATTACGTACATATGAGTAGATTTGGTGTTTTTCTAGTAACAGGTTTTTATGACGTGTGAAGGCCGAATAAATAATGTGAACTTCAAATATAATTACAACTCGCCAATTTTTTAAATGACACTTATTTTTCTTTAATGTCTATTTATAAACGTTAATGGCTAAGTTTATAATAACGTTGGTTTTTATACAAAAGTCGAGTCAATACAAAAAATAGTATTAGCGTTTTACATGAGGCATTCAGACTTAATCCATTGGATATTTTTATTGAATTTTCAAACGAGTACTTAATATTGTCTCTACAACTTTAATTGTATAATTCATAAGTGTTAATTAAATTTGACTAATTATACGAAATAAGCTCCGAGCTAACAGCGGCTTAGAATTTCCACGATGCGATAAATATTCTGAAGATTTTTCATCATGTAAAACATTTTAGGTCAATAACTATATGATTTGTTTTTGTTGACGAGGGGGAAACCTTCAAAACGAAAAAAAAACCTATATGATAAAATGTTTTGGATAGAGATCAATTTCAATTTAATGATTACACGAAATAAATTGTTAACAAAACACGGCATGTACCTACTTGTAAAGCTTCATTGAACTGCAAAGCGCCTATCGAAACCCTTTAGGTCAAAGTCAAGTATCTACATCACGTTTCCATGCATTCATAAGTGGATCCAGTTCGGTTGTACCGTTCAAAATAGAACGTTGGAACTTTATACCTAGCTGTGGTCCATTTTTATAAACAAGGGGTATTTATACCATGGCTTGGCTGCTGGCGGTATCAATGTCAAGAACGGACGATGATGTGTTGACGTCACGTGGAAGCGGAGATGTAGAATACGTCTATCGTGACTTTATGTAACCATGATCAGTACATGTCAGGTATCACAGATATATTCAAGAATACAAGTCTCTTAGAATGAGAAGGATTAAAAAAGAAGTTAATTGAATGCTGAATATGATACTAAGAACTATGGATTTAATTAGTGGCTTTACTTGCAGAGTGGTCTGTCGCCATTGACCGTTGAAAATAATAACGGAAGGATAGAACGCTAGTTTTAAGTAGTAGGTAGTATTTAATATTTTAGGAATAACTAAAATCGATTTTAATTTGGAACAGGTTTTAAGTTAGCTGCAATGAAGTTTTTAAGCTTATTAAAATGTAATGAAATGTCTTTATTTTGCATAGGCCTACGAAGGCACTTACGAATTGTCATTTACAATATTTTTTCTTATTCTACCACCGCACCGGATCAGAACGCGACCTTCACGGAACCGGGAAGAAACTCAGCGAGTTTTATTTTTTATAATCTATTTTATGAATTACTTGGCATTTAAAAGCCTAATTAGACACGCGCAAACCCTTTTTTTGATGAAGAATTTACTGAGCCCGGTTCCATAGGAAAAGTACATATGTATCATTCAATCTTAATGGTTTTTGAATGATTTTGAATTTTATCTTTTGTACTATATTTTTCGCAGAAATTTGAATATAAAGCATATATAACATGTCACGAGACATGCGACGCGTGAACACGCACGCACACGTTGCGTAGACCTTGTGCTATTCACCGAAAATAAGTACACGTAAATAGAAACAAGGACTGTTTGGTCGATGTTTTTATACTGTCACCGTGTTTATTTACTGCCATGTTGATTTGATTGATGGAGTTGTAATCATTCACGGTAAAGTACATAGAAGCTTTGGCAATGACAGCTATTCTATTATTCGATAATCGATCATTTTACAATATGAACGCCCTTTATGTACTCCTATTTTACCTGTCGCTTAAAATTTATAAATTAGCCCTTGGTATGGCGTATCAAATGACTTTTTCTTATGACAAATATGTAAAATCCTTTTAATGTTAATAAAAAGTTTGTAGACTAAGTTATTTAATTTAGTTATGCTTATAAAAATACACTGTTTAAATTAAAATGTAATTAACGAAACGAATCAATGTAAAATAAAATGCTAATTTCATTTGCGTCATAACGTATCAGAGAAACTAGCAAAGCCTCAAACGACCGTTACGGATTGGTCCGTCACGATTGAAATTCGAATCGAATTGAGCGCGTTCTAAATTTAAACGCGACCAATGAGGTCGCTTCTTTTGTTGTTCGTTTAAATTTATAAGCACATGATTTGGGGGCTCGGCTCGCTATATTTCGGGATGAAGATAGGATGCCAAAGAATGTAGAAAAAAGTGGAATTAATCACGTTGTTATTGTTATGTTTTGGCCATACTTCTGTTATGTCATTTATAATTTATTATTAATTAATGTAATTAATTAATTAATTGAACGTCTAGTCCATAACAATTTTCCACCATAAATATTATGAATGATAATGATAAAATCATTGGGGAGTAGACGTCTAGACGAACATTATTGCAAGAGTTGCAATTACAGGCAGTAACATTGTCTGCTACTGCGGAGTAGATACTGAATGCTTTCACTAAAGGAAAAAGAAAATAGCAAATATGTAGGAACTGGCTGTACAAGCTGGGTCCAGAGAGACCAGACAGGTCTATCCGCGACGTAAAGTCCAAAAAGCAAATTAATTATCGTAAAAAATGACAGTTATTGTTATAACTAAAACATTTTGTAAGCTACATTTTTCTGGTTTAAAAATGCATAGAATTTACCATTAGTAAACATAAACAAGTACACAGTTTCACTGTAACATTATTGTTGTTGCTATTTATTAGAGTAATTTTAGATAAATAATGTTCTTCCCTTAAATAGGTAGGTAAGGATTTGGTTTCCAAATTATTGTTTTACAACAAGCAGTTCCTGAGAAATATTAAAAAAATACGCGTCCTTTTCGTTTCCGTGAGCACCTTCCGTCAATCAGCATGCGCCAACAGATGATAATTACACCAACAAAGGATAACGACAACGACACAGACACATTCCATTGACGCATTGATGCGTCGCACTCATTGTCGGCGTACGCAATGACGCATTGTATAAATAATTCGACAGTATGACAGAAAAAGAAGAATTTATTTATATGCGTCGAGGTTACGCTCTCAGACGTTGACTTTTATTGTTCTCAGTTGATGTAGCCAAATTATGTGCAGATAGGTTGTTTATTTATTTGTTTATTGTGTCTGCTTCTTTCTTTATGAAAAACGATTATATGTATTACATTGAAAACTAGACAGCATAAATAAAAAGCTACATTTTTTTACTATTAAATTATTGTATAAATAATTCGACAGTATGACAGAAAAAGAAGAATTTATTTGTATGCGTCGAGGTTGCGCTCTCAGACGTTGACTTTTATTGTTCTCAGTTGATGTAGCCAAATTATGTGCAGATGGGTTGCTTATTTATTTGTTTTTTGTGTCTGCTTCTATCTTTATGAAAAAACGATTATATGTATTACATTGAAAATTAGACAGCATAAATAAAAAGCTAGATTTTTTTAATATTAAATTACCCTACACAAATAACCATCATCGGAAAGTCTTACTAGTTTAGTCCTTAGAGGTAATTTTCTTACGTATGTACATACTCTCACCATATTTAGTTCGAACACAGTAAAAAAGATACTTCAATTGAAATAACAAACGTGGTCGCTTAATACTCCTACCTAGTAGAAGACTCTTGTTAGACGAAAAAGAAGTACTTTGTACTCTAAACAGCCTAAAATGCCCATAACATGGTATGTATTGAAATTTCGATATTTAATACATAGCTTGATCAAGTTAGGATAAATACTATTTTTTATTAATGTTTTCAACATTACATTTAACAAAATGTGTCCACAGAACAGAACGAAACAGAAAGCTAACATTCCCAATAGCTAATAGCCAGGGAATGTGTAGGCCCGAGAATGTTGCACGACTCTACCTAATGAACAAGCTCACCGCTGCTTTCACCTTTATGTATGGGAGTGATGTATGGCCTATGTTGTTAACCTGAATGAAACTGAGACGATTTGTGATAACTTCATTACTGTTGTTTAGAATAGAAATAAATTACTTATATATGTTGATTGCATTAAAAAAATTATTTAAAAATTCTCAGAAAAATTAAATCTAGCATTTATAATTAATATTTGTTATAACTGATCCCCGCGGTTTCACGGACGTTAAAGAACTAAAAACCCGCACATATTTAAACATAAGTGATACCCGACTCTCCCGCGAGAGCGCGCGTGCGCGTGGAGCGCACGCTAATGCTTATTTCAAAAAATATAAGGAGCCTATGTAACCCCTAATACCTTTAGCTACTTTCCAGTGAAAATCGGTCCAGCTGTTTAGAAAATAACCTCAGACAGACAAAAAAATGCATTTTTGTTATAGGTGTGTGTGCGGTACTTTCATATGCATTGAGTAAAAAAATGTTATTTTGATGTCACAAACAGACTCTTCGATTTTATTTATTAGTATATCCATTCAAGTATTAACAAACATCTACCAAATCATGACAGTCCATAGGTCCTTACCTTATCCTAAGCGGTCCATTTCGCACTGTCGTTCCACTTTCTGTCCGTGGGAGTAGATACAAGATGTACTTTCAGTAGTACCATCTCTTGTTCTATATGATATTAATTAATGTTATCTTAACATAATTTGGCATCCATGCTTCTACTATTTCTAGCGAGAAGCAGCTCTTGCATTTTAGATTTTAGATTATAAAAAATGCGTGGCTGTTTCATATAAATGTAACATAATAGTTGGAGCTATAATTTAACGAGCATTAGCAGTAACAAAAACTTTTCAAATCATTTGATACGAGATAACTGTGATCGTGCAATAACCAGATACGCTCCACTTATACGATCAATAAATACACTACAAGCGATTAAAACGCCATCAATAAAGCTTTATGCACCGTGGCTGACAGATGTGTTACATAAAACTGTGTCCAATTTTCTGGACCGTTGGACTCAAATTGCATTGAGTGTGTCGCTAGATAGCACATACCGTATTAGTGTAGCGGGCCGTATTAATGGTTAGCCATAAACGAAGTAATCAAATAGACTCCAAACACAAAGTATATACTAGTGGTATCTATGCACCTTTTCGTGATATAGCAGTCGAATATTATATTCCAATATATTCCAATATATGAATATAAATGACTAAGTTCGTTTTGATTCTCATTTATCGTGTGTTAAAATGGCTGTTAAAAGTTTAACAAAAATTACTAATGGAATTTAATAGGTAAGCCCGCGAATAGAAAATGACATCAAACTGTATTTTATCTATAAGTTAGTAAAAATACTTATTCCTTTTTCTATTTAATACATAAATAACAAATAATTAATAAAGAAGCATTTTTGTCATTGATTTTATTGCGCATTTTCCGTCTGTCCGTAACTGTCAGTGAATTAATAGACGTACCTATACTAATGAAAACATGACATGACAAACATTACAAATTACGAGTCTATTTTGTTGATTTATCCATGTAAATACCTGATGCTCGATTGTACGTAGCTTTTCTCTGAAAATTTCTTATCATACACGCATATTAGCCCTGTTTTGTGTGTAATCGATAGTGTAGAGCACTCGTGTTTATGAAACTTTATTCAGAGAAAGCGTATGAAAAAACGTACCTAATAGAAGTTTGTGTGTCATGCGTGCATATAACCCTTTGTTTTCTACTGTAGAACACAGTTTATCCTTTCTAACTAACTAAGAAATCTCTGCATAGGTATGTACGAGAGTAGGTACGTGGGGTTTTATATCAGAAACTCTACAAATACAAACACTAAACTTTGAAACTCAAAATTTGTTTTACATAAAATATTCCAAATGGAATGTTTAGTTTTTATTATAAAAATATAGATTTTTTGTTAAATTGGTCATAACAATCAGCGTTTTTGTTTACCTACCGACTTTCAATTCCTGAATACGACAATCAGGACTCATAACAATGGGTGCGCGGTTATGATAAAAACTCCACAAGAAAGGCATATCAAGGACTGTCGAGTAACAAAATAACATAGAATAGAAAGAAGATGGAAGTCGCCTACAATAAGTCAAACCTTCTGTATGATACACTCCGCCGATACTGTAGAAAATGAATACCTTAAGAGTCAAAGTCGGAAATCTAAGCAACCCTGATGGTCTATTATCCTCAGTTACCAAAATTTTAAGTCTACAAATAGTGTACCTTTAAAATTTTAATTAATTTTATACCAACCCAATAAGTTAATTAAATTGAAAGAGGTTTTCTACGTAAAGACGATTACAAAGGCTTTGTATTGTAGAGAAACATGCTTAGCATTGAAACACTGATAAAATACTAGTATAGATCCAATTTACCACTTAGATACCACATAATGACACAACAATTAATAATGTAGAATTAAGTGGGGTATTCGCGACATCAAAGTCTAATCACAAAAAGCACTGTGTTAATTCCACGCCACATCAAATCGTGAATCGTCAAATCTAAACATTTCTTTATTCTAAGTAAAATAACTATTATCCAGTGTCCATAATCATGATCTTACTACTTTTTATCGTATCTAGAAATAACTACAGAACAACTGATACAATGTAGTTGTTGTTGCGCAAATCCGTTGCTGAACGCACTAGACCGAGAAATCGATCGAGCGTCGATAATCGAGTAATGACTCGATACAATAAGCGATGTTTTCAAAAAATATTGACCATTTGTGAGAACCTTTGAATGAAATATTTAGAGTATTCCAATATTGACTTAAAAGAACACATGAAAAGTCCATAAGGTAGAGGTAACCTTCTGTTCGACAAAGTCAAGCAACGTTGAACTCGATCGTGAGTTGTAGGGGTGAACACTAATTACAATTTCATGGCGCCCTGTTCTGGAGGAAACCATCGGTCCTAATCATCGTATATTGGTCCTGTAGCTGACCTAAGCGGTAATACACCCAAAACAAATTGGCCACTAACTCATACCTTCGTTCAATCCATCAAACTGCATTAAAGCAGCTAGGTAGGGCATACTCCAAGCCGTCCCATTACTTAGTAATGGATTTTGACGCGTGCTAACTAGAGCTATGTAAACCGTATTTCCCAAAGAAAACCACTACAAAAGTTTCTTTCCGAAAAATATTCGAAATATTAAAAATATTTCCATTGGCATTTCCAGGAAAATAAATCACAACAATAATCTAAAGTATAATAATGAGGAAATACATGAAATTCCTTGTTTCATAATATAGGTCAAAGATGTTATTATTGTTTAATCAAAGCTATTTATAGGGAAACACAGTAACTACTAAAATATTACCACTCGTTCAACGCAAACTAAATGGAATTTTGTACGCATAAGCTTTCAAAATGTATTAACAGCATCAGCGCCATTTTTAGACAGAATGTCGCGATATTACGCAAAGCTTGTCAACTGAGAGACCCACCTGACCCTAATGCCCTGCTGAAATGTCAGTTCACGGCGCCCCAGGGCAATAGGTCAACACACGTGCCCCGCACGCTGACATATTAGCAAATACGCTTCGCTTAACTGTATTACAATATAAGGTATTTCTGTAATTCTACTAACTGAATGTAATTTTAATGTAAACAATGGTATCTACGTGATAATTATAATTAATTTTTAATTGATTTTAAGTGTCATCTTTTTTGGCCATGTTATGTATACTAATATAAATTGAAGTGTCTGTTTGTGATGACAAAATAATAATTTTTCACTTAATGCATATGAAAGTACACGATACCTGTAACGAAAATACATTTTTTTGTCTGTGTGTTTCACTGAGGTAATTTTCTAAACGGCTGGACCTATTTTGACGGGACTTTCACTGGAAAATAGGTGAAGGTCTAAGGCGTAACATAGGCTACTTTAATTTCTGAAAAATCCATTAGAGCGCGCTCCACGTGCATGCGCGCGCCGTCGCGGGAGAGCGGGATAACATTTATGTTTACATATGTATTCTTTTTTACTTTTTAAACGCTATTGAAACCGCGGGGATCATCTAGTTTCTAATAAAAAACAATGGTATCTACAGTTCTACATGGTGTCATTTATTTTTGAATTGACTTTAAGTGTTATCTTTTTGGCCATGTTATTTGAGCAGTAAAAATGTATGTATTCTATTCTCATCTTAAATGTAACGCTGTTGGATTGCCAAAGAAATAAATAATTCGTTGCATACGGCAAACAGTGGAAAGCGACTTTGTTTCATTCTATGTAGAGATGTATATAAATGAATCTTGTTCTAATAACATCCTGCTTTCCCCAGGTGGTAGCCCGTCGCTCGGACCTGAAGCTGATAGTGACGTCAGCGACGATGGACTCGAGCAAGTTCGCGATGTTCTTTGGCAACGTGCCCACCTTCACCATCCCCGGGCGGACCTTCCCCGTCGAGACCTTCTTCGCCAAGAACGTCTGCGAGGACTACGTTGATGGCGCTGTTAAACAGGTAAGGAAGGAATCGGTAGGAAGGAACTTAGTATTGACTAGTTTTTTCTCGCGGCTTCGCACGCGTTAAATTACATATACATTGCGTAGTTTTAAAGATCTAAGCATACATAGGGACAGACAGCGGAAAGCGACTTTGTTTTAATAAACTTTGTAGTGATAGTGATTGTGTGTGAAAATAAACATTAAAATTAAAACGAAGATAATAATGTAACTATTCAATAATAAGTGTGTCGATGGCGCTTCTAGTATCGTCCACCCAACTCAAATTAATATTTTTAACAAAAATATAAGATTACATCGGCTTTATCCTAGAGGTCTCGCTGCTCGCTGCAGAAGCAGCGCTCTTCACCAATTATCACTTAACATTATAGGGATCGGAGTAAAAAAACTAATAGTAGGTATTCCATTTTCCATTCAATGACTGAGTAACGTGCTGACTAAAAAATATAATCGCATCGATAATAATCCATTGAATGAATCACTACACAACTGGTAAATCATTTATTTTTCAATTCGCTACAGCGACTGAGCCAAGTGTGTTTAAAATATAATTGATATTAAAATCGCGTAACCGGATAACAACACGGACCTGCAGTCATAACTATTCATAGATAAAGGCATTGCAACCACAGTCTAGACTTAGACGTAAAAACGAAATAGACTACAAATAGCCCTCATTTCTGAAACCGAATCAGCGTACAACCCTACTGAAGGGGTTGGAATCTCACATCTTTAAATGAAACAAATAGTCACAGTCAAGATAGATAATAAAAATATTGAAATAAATTATGATAATATAGGTATAATAAAACAAAACTGAAAGCTATAAAAATTAAATTTAAAAAAGTAATATTATGAAGAAATACGTACTAAAAGTATAAAATATTTCTACATATTTTTTATTTTTGTATTTTTTTAAGTTTCATGCCATCTTACGCATGATACTAGATATGGATATACATTTTTTTTTTAAACTTGGTCTAACATTAATGATTTTAGACAGATGTATCTTTGAAAAATGTATTAGGTAAATAATACTTTTCTCGTTAGATTTTTATCCATCTTCAAGAAT
>DWPV01000340.1:0-31554 GCA_018251915.1 Urbanus proteus proteus | reverse complement strand
GTGTGTGTATGTGGTCCATGGTAATGACGCCTTTTCGGAAACCGGCTTGTTCGGGAGGCTGGAAGTCATCAAGCCTGCGTGCAATACGGTTAGTGAGTTATTCAGTATAATTTGAATGCAATTCATTTCTGCATATACTTTTGCAGTTAGTGTCTGGTTTGAATTCAGGTGCAGTAGATGATGAACATAACATTTAACGAGTTAGCATTGGCGAGAAGTATTTGAATGTACAATTATCAAAATTCAGTTGCCTCGACTATTATTAATTAAATTACTCAATATGAACATAGTCTTAAATCATTTCAAAAGTCAACCCACCTGAGCCATATATAATACCTTCCTACGCCTACATAATAATGAGTAAGCAGTGATATTTGGCTGGGTAAAGTAATAATAACATTCTCAATACTATCTTCTTTATACCAGTAACAAATACGTGATTGTAATATCAAACACGCAATTACAATTCGTAATGACTCACGACAAATTTATATGCGAATTGTTACCTTTGATTAGCAATACTGACAACATAACCTCAATACCTGTGTATATGATAGATGATGAGTGGGACATTTATCAATAAAGTGGTCCATTCTCCCGCCAACAGGAACAATAGGTTTATGAAAAAGTGTAACAAATACTCCGGTAACACCAACTGCAATAAAAAATAAGGTTACAACTTATACTGCAAGTCAGCGAAGCTTAACTTTACGAGCATTATACTCACTGGATTTAAAGTGTCACATTGATCTATTGGATTTTTATAGTCAGTTTTTAATTCATCGAACGCTATAACGTGAAATATTGAGAAGAATATGAGAAATGCATCTATAATTAAAGCTATAATATACGAGAACGCTGAAAAGCTAAACGCCATTTTGACAAACACATATTCTAAATGACAATGTCGAATGTCACCTGACGCAAGTCGTAAATACTGGGATTGCCAACGTTGTGCCTAATTTTGCTACAAAACAAATTTATATAAAAATTAGAAAACTTCGATTTTGAAGTTATATATTTATAATAGGTGAGATACGATAGCACTTTTAAGACAAAGATACTAAGAAATTATGGGGAAAATAGTTACCAACTTACAAACAAGTTGTTTATAGAATAAATGGGTTTCTGTTTCTGAACACAAATGTCAATACATCTGTCAACATGTCAACAAATGACAAATCACCAGCTCAGAGTTTTATTTTATAAGCCGACCAAAATATGTTGTATGTCATTGAATCGATTAATTCTACCATATTGTAGCCAAAGAGTACAAAATTATAGCAATTTAAATCAGTGAAGTAATCTCGTACAGCACCTATTTGTGACGAATAAAAAGCTGAATTTACTGAAAAAATCACAATTATTGAATATGTGTAAGGTCTAGACATTATATTTATTAGTCTACGATGAAGGCTTTGTGGTTAATATTGAGTGTAGTGGGTGTTGTTCAGTGTTTGGAAGGTTTGGGTTCAATCGATCATGACTTCAGAGGTTTTGATGACAATATATTGTTTTCTATCAACTGGCCGGGCCTGCACGATACACCGGAGATCGTGGGGGATGGAGACACTAATAAGTCTGAGGTAAGTAATACAAAGCTCTATTGCTAGTGAATTTACCTAAATAATTAGTTAAGATGTTCTAAATGTCTACTTTTTGAGATTCCTCCTCATAAAAAAAATATTTTATGAAACTGAAGTAGCAAACAGACTGCGTTTGCTATTGATTTGATGGTAAGGATACAGGTACCGACAGATGTTGGGATTTGAAATTAATCTCAAATAGATCCCAACTGACCAATAATATCAATATACAAGACAAGGTAAAACATGTTTCATAAATTCTCATTCACATTATTTAATGTCAACCAAGACAATTTGTTAAAATCCCGAATTAAATTTCATACAAAATTAAATGCAATCCGAAAAAGCAGTCTAAAAATCCCTTGAGTCAAGTATTAATGAAAATTTCTATACTTCCAGAATAAAGAATCACTAAAAGTATTAACACATCACAAGGAGAAGTATGAGTGCCAACTTCCAGAGCTATATTCCAAAGAGTCTTCTGGAACCGAGGAGTATGATGGTCCTTCCCCGATACGTCTGCTGCAACCACTGTTTTCCCAGAAGATCTGCTCCTACAGGCTCGAGAGTTACTGGAGCTACGAGGTGTGCCACGGGAGATTTGTGAGGCAGTATCATGAGGAACGGGATGGTAAGTTTTAAACATTTGTTTTGAAAAACTCTTTCTTTTCTTTCTAAAATATTGTGCAAGCTTATTATTTATTATACTATAAGCTTTTGTCCCGGCTCCTGTAAGATATAGTAAAATTACATACTTTATTATTCTGACAACCTTTAAAATCACATTAATGACTGTATGTGCAATCTTAGATTATACTTACCAATCTGTAAGTAGTCTAGTAGTAAGTCTGACTGACATAACTAACTAACTGACTAACTAACCTAACCAGCATACATATTTAAACATAAGTAATATGCAACTGTCCTGTGACAGCGGAAGCGAGCCCGGGGAGCTCAAACCAATGTTTTTTTAAAATTAATATACCTTAACCTACGTCTTAGACCTTCAGCTATCTTACAGTGAAAGTCTCTACAAAATCGGTCCATCCGTTTAGAAGATTACCTCCTACAAACAAACTTTTTTTTTATTGTAGTCTTTCATATGCATTCATATTATACTAATATTATACTTAAGTGGTTAATGTAGCTTGGTAAAATCATTTTCCTGGATATCAGCATATTTCTCAGGAGTACTGAATATTCCAACTTAATTCTATCTTATTATTCTGTTATTTTTAAATTTATAGATAAAAAGGTGATGACACAAGAGTTCTTCCTGGGACACTGGAAACCAGAAAAGATGGCACAGCTTGAGGCTGATATGAAGACGGCTGAAGAGATGAAGGAGCCTTTGAAAACTATTAAGATGGAAGGCCTCACCCTACCCTTTGTGGAGATGATAATGGATGATGGTATGTTGATTGACTATATTAATACTGCATATTTGGTTTAAATTTTTACTGTATGTTTTGAAATTGTCTACCAATGGTCTATAGTTTCACTAAATTGTGGTCGGTAGCATTTATAAATATAAATAATTGTACAAAAAGTTTAAAAGTCAAATAATATATGTTTGACATTAAATACCAGTATCGTGCGTTGATTGATACAAGCTTTGGATTAAAATTTGTGCGATTATCTTTTTTTATTAATTTCGTTGATGAAACTTTGATTAAATCAACAGGAACGGTATGTGATCTGAGCGGGAGGCCACGTCTCACCCGTGTACGTTACGTCTGCGATGTCCACGGTAAACACGAGGTCTATTCCTTCAAGGAAACCGCCACCTGCGAGTACGAGATAATCATCCTGTCACCCTTCCTCTGTGAACATCCACGGTTTAAGCCGAAAGAAGTCAGTGAGAATGTAATAACGTGTTTACCCCTCGACGGAGCGCCAGCGAAGCCCCGGAGCCTGTTGAAGGAC
This sequence comes from Urbanus proteus proteus, assembly GCA_018251915.1. Taxonomy (NCBI): domain Eukaryota; kingdom Metazoa; phylum Arthropoda; class Insecta; order Lepidoptera; family Hesperiidae; genus Urbanus; species Urbanus proteus. The sequence goes on along the minus strand of DWPV01000340.1, from coordinate 28,042 downwards.
GAAATTGACAATGTTCAAAAGCAATTCCATTCTATTAAACTCTCGGTAAGTTTAGAATTTATGTAATACTTATGATTTACTAAACGCTTATTTATTAAATTAAATTATTTTAAAACAATTGTTGCATAGACGTAGTGTGCTCGAGCGATTTATTGACCAGTAGTTGAAACGCTATCAAGTTCATCATAAAATATGTAACTGCCTGACGGGTGATTCTCAGCGACGATTATTTAAACTCATGCATTGGCATAATTTTTTATAAATTCAATAAATGCAGCTGTTGCTGAGGTAATTAACTGCTTGTGCACACTACGGCTATGCAACAATTGTTTTAATAATTTCAACGCACTAGTTAATAAATGCTCGTGTGTATTTAGTCTTGTTTTGTTGTTAAATTTTTGTAGATTTGCAATGATGTTGTTTAGTGTTTTGTTAATGTGCAATTAGTTACTATGGCAACAAATTATGTTTTATGGCTACTATTTTATAAACTATTAGTTTTGTTTGTGTTGATTTGTGTTAAGAACAAAGTAAGAGTCTGATTTACTAGGCATTTGTTTGTGACCTAAAATCTATATTTTTTGTACTTTCGTTTTATTTTTAGTAAATGTATTGTAGTGTTGCCATGTTTTGCCGTAAAATCTGCTTCTCCTTTTTAATTTTGTATTTTGTGATGTTGCATTTCATTAGTTGCTTGATTAACATCTATTTTGGCATGAATTCAGGACAGCGAAACTAGAGATATCCTTGCTGTGTTGAAAATTGAGAAAATCGATGAGGTAATTATGTTTTGTAGTATTTGCTTGTTTGTATTAATTTGTACGCTTGTTTTTTTAGTAGGCTGTATTGTTATTGTGTAATTGTGTAGAAAAGCAGTTATTTATAATGTATGTATGACTCTAAGACAGTTGGAAACCGCTGGATACAGAATTACCCGGAAGACCCCGAATTACAGAAAACCACTCAGGTTCAGACTTATAAAAAAAATCTTATATAAAAGGTGAGGTACTACTGTTAAACCCTTTAACTAAATAATATGGGTTATACATATAAGACGTTAATCTTATCTGGGTTAATCAATGTTGTCCGTAAGCAGCCGTGGTCATGTACCATGAAGTGGTTTACTTCTTCATTACTACTTCTCTATCATAAAAAAGTAAAATGAAATATCGGATAGGTTAGGTTAGGTTAAGACTGTAACTACATGGAAGCAAATACTCCAGTAATTTTTTGTGACGGCAATGTAATGTTTCCAGGAAGGGGGCCTCAACTTCGAGTTGCACCCATTAACTGACATGAGCGAGCTGACGTCAGAGACCGGGAAGGGAACAGCGGTGTCCAAACCAATGTCGGTTATCTTAGACGACTCACCAGTACGAGCGTTCCTTAATGGCGAGAATTGTTTGCATGGGGTAAGCATTTTTACACACGCACACATACTCTACATACATGCACATCCTAACCATAATATTGTAATAATAATAATTTTAAAAATATATTTTCTCGAATGTCTATGATGATTATACCCTTGTGAGAGACCCTCCGATAAGCTATAAAATGCAATAAAACGTTCAAAAGCTAGTTCCAACTTCTATTTGTTATCACCTCTATTAGATAGTCGTTAAGTACAGACGAATACGCGCATATGCAATTATCAAAGGGCCTATAAGGATATATTGCTTACCGGTAGGTTGTAGTTTAGCACGAATCACAACATAATGCGTTTGTATTTGTACATAGCGTTTACACATCGCCGTTGTTCGGCAAACCATAGCGTCTACACATTCGCCGTTATTCGACAAGCCTAACTATCGCACAAAACCTCTCCCGCTCCCAGGGCACAGGGTGGTGGAAGTACGAGTTCTGCTACGGCAAGCACGTGCGGCAGTACCACGTGGACCGCGGCGGCAGTCGGCAGTCGCTGTTGCTCGGTGTGTTCGACGAGCGCGCGCATCTCGCTTGGATCAAGGAGAATAGGGGGAAGGCGCCCAAACCCGTCGGTGAGTCTCTGAGATTATTGTTGGTTTTAAAGTAGTTTAGAACTTGGGCAAGACGCCCAAGGTCTTTGGTGAGTCACTTCGAGATTATATGTTTGTAGTTTTAGAGATAGATAAAGGTTTATTTTATTTATTTACTGCTGGATTTTTGGTCTCTTCGTACTACTGGTCGAGGCTTGAAGTGTATTCGACCATGCTGCTCAATGCGGGTTGATGAAGGGAAAGTAGGACAAGGAAATTTTAAAACCAGTCTAATTTACTTACAAGATGCTTTTAAAAACTGTCTGTATCGCAATCTTTCTTCGGTTAAATTTACATTCACAATACCGAAGACAGTGATGTCATCTGCTCCAAAATATATTTTAAACGCCAACAACGTCATCTATCCGTAGAACGCTGACATCGTTGTGTAACAAACAGCCTGCTCAGTAAAAAAATTTGCTCCAGTAGTTAAGCTATGTTTTTATTAACTTGTATATGGAGAAATAGTACATTTATATGTCGTTGGAATAGTTTTTTTATGATAGCTGTTTTTTTGGTACCTCCACATAACTAGAACTTGGGTTATTAGATTAATGACCAGAGCCAAACTAATTTCTCAGTTGTGTGTCACTTATAAACATATTTTATTTTCAGAACAACGCACATCAGTTTCCCACTTCTACTCAAACGGTGAGATCTGCGATAAAACGGGCAAGCCTCGGCAAACTGAAGTCAAACTCAAATGCCTAGAAAACTCTTCAAGCTCTGCACAAGTTTCATTGTACTTACTCGAACCAAGAACATGTTACTACATCCTAGGAGTAGAATCGCCATTAATTTGCGATATTCTGCCACTAGCGGATGAAAATGGGCTGATAAAGGCCACGAAACCGGCTCTAGGCCTTATCGACGTGCCCTCAGATAGCACGAAAGATGAAAAAGCGGATTCGGAGCAGACTCTCATTGATATAGAAAAGACAGATGTTGAGTAGGTTAATAAATATTGTAGTTTACTTTGTTGTTTTATTTATCATTGTGACTGTGACTTTATGGTGCGTTCTGTTTATAAATGCCTGCCACACCTGCGGCCATTGTCAATTAATGAACTATAAAATTGTAAGGCCCAAAGAGATATTATATTGAGTAGGAGACATAGGTAGACCTGTGAAATAGAGTATCGACAAATAATACAAGAGGGAAGATGACAGACCTATATTTGTCTTTGTCTAACACCTTAATAAGATTGGGTAACATGTGCTATTTCTTTTTTTTTATGGACTTATTTAAGGCTGGCTTTCTCTATTTACAAGTTACTATACATAGATAAGGGAAGCCCATAGGCTTCCCTTATCTGTGTATAATAGTTTTATGGTCAGGTCGGTCATGTAAATAAGTGCTATTGGTACATAGGTATATAAATGAATACACAGTAATTTACCTTGACATTTATTTACATTCATATCAACAAAACGGGTGTTGTACAAAACAGTTCTTTATATTAATTTTTATACCAATTGTATACCTACTAAATAAGGTGCCTCGAAATAGTGTAAAAATAAATTTTGCGTCTGTAATAGGATATGCTGGTTTTGTAGGTACCGTGACTTTTGTTTTTTTTTCATATAGATTCTTTTGAATATTTTTATTTTACTATATTTTATAATTTAAGCTTTAAAAATATAATAATAGCACTGATGCGTTACAGTATCGCAATATCTTCGCAACTCAGCAAATGTTCACCAGATGACGTTAGTATCGTAGTTTTTATCTTATGCCAGGTGTTTGTCGACACATTCGTTTATTTTATCACACATAACTAACTTGCGAAGTATTGCGATGACGCAAGCTTACAATACTATGCGTCTTGCTGTACTAAGTAGGTACTCGAAGCAAAATCCGGCAGAAAAATATTTATGATGCACTAACTAGCGTTTTTAGCGTTTAGCGCTACGGCGTTAACATAGTACATAATTAAGTAACCGTTGAACACGATTTGGGCGGGATATTTTTTATCTGTTCACTTTTTGTATTCTTAATTTACGATGCTGTTATTACTCCTTATGTGTAACAATATGCAATTATATTTGTTTGTCTTTTATAAACAGTATTTCCATAACTACTAGTTATAATATGCAGATCGGTATGATGTTGATTTATTATCCAACATTAAATTCCCGAATCACATCGTTCATTATTTCACAAAATATCAAATGATCATTTCATAGTATATTTTCCTCAAAATTACATTGTAATTAACACTTATTTCTTTGTCTATACTATAGCCAGACTCAACACCCATCTCATTTTGATCCATAACCAAGCGCCATAGATCTATGGACAATTTCATAAATTACATATTGTAGATGTGTGATTTTAAATTTATATTTGTTAGAACGAGAGTTCTAATTTCAAACGCATTCAAACGATGCCTGTTTGTGGATTGAAACGAGCACAGGGATTTTTGTCAAAAATTCTTTAAGAAGATAAACCGCCCATACAGTTATTGTTTACAGATAAATAAAATTTTCTTGTAATATTTTTCATTTTTTCCGCTAGCAATGCGCTTCGTATCTAACATAAAGCGTAAATATAGTATTTCACAGACTGCAGAAAATGATCACTTAGGTCTTTTCTGACTAAGTATTTACGCTTGTAGACAGAAAAAAGGCATAAAAGGATAGGTTTATTTTACAGTCAACAGCAAAAGTTTTTAAACTGTACAATCATATTTCTTCTTGTCGCTAGCTATTACGTCGGAAAGGTATTTATCGTTACAACAACAATAACGAGTTCTCATAACTGTACAGTTCAGAGAAACTATAAGTAGGTAGAAAATCCTCTTAATTTTATACATAATATTTTCATTTTTTTTTTATCTAAATCACACCTATAAACAGACTGTTCATTATGGCCGTGCCCAGGACTTTTGTTCGAAATAGAATTGCCAGATGGAAAAATGTATCGATATATCAGTAAGAAAATGAATTCTTGTAACTTAATTTAAAATAAATTTGTGTTTCTTTGAATTAAATCTATGTGTAATTTGAACTATTTGTTTCAATCAAAATGAAATTTGTGTCGAATTATATTTATGGCACCAAATCTGAATAAAAGAAGGTATCCTAAAAAATTGTGCGTTTTCAAAAAAATCGTTAATTATTCGAGGAAAGAGTAAGTTAAAAAAAAAATGTATTTGCATGTCGATACAGATTCCAATAAATCTACAGTTTTAAGGCAGAACTATTCCGAACAATATAAAAAACTCATTACATCCCCATTTGTAATCATTTATTAACATTAACAAAGAAATAAAGATTGTATAGCGAATGCCCTCTAAAGCGCTCGGTACATGATGGCCTACATTAGTCAAGTACAATTTCAATCAACTAAAAAACTGTACAATTTCAATCAATAATTTTCAGAACTTTAAATAGAGCCAATCTAGCACAGAGCCTAAACCATCGTAGGTCATCATGTCTAGCCGCAAGGAACTAGTGTATGCCAAGACAATAACAAACTGAAGTTACAACACAGCTGTATAACATCTACGACAGGAAACTTATTCAGTCTAGATATTGTCTTTCCTCAGACATCAAAACTTGGCTAAAATTACACTAAATAAACAATAAGCCCATTTAGATAAACTTTCTCTTTAAATACAATATAATACTCAACTAAATTAAGTTACAATAATGACGCCCTACATCAGTTCTTTTACACAAAGAATTGAACAAATACTTAATAATAATCGAAAAAGAAAAAAAAACCTTAATGTTTTACTCTATTGGTCATTTTTAATAACGGCAACACGCACGCAAGCATTAAGTAATTTGAATGAATCTCTCTATGCACTTTTTGTAGCACGAAGCAACAGTGGGTAGTGAAATTTCCAATTGAGCGACTTTTTATTAATAAAATTAAATAATGAAGTGATACAAAGAAGGAATAAACAATATATTAATACTTAATTTAAATTTAAAAATTAGAATAAAAAGATGCTACAAATAGTAGATGTTTAATCACAACGACTTGGTTGAAGGCATTGTTATTCATTAAAACAGCCAATTCTCTAATTATTTTGCATACAAAAATTGGCTATTTAAACAAATATTGAAACATTTACACACAATATTTTGGATCACAATGTGCCAATATAGGAAAGAAAGTGATGGACAAGTACTTATAAATAGACAAAAAAGAAAACAATTTATATGCATATGAATGAATGTCGAACTTACACAAAAATCTATAATTAAATACTTAACCTAACAAAAATTTTTGACTAAAGGATCGATGTTGATATAATTATAATTAGGTAACATAAGATTATATTTCTATCGGATGCAACATTGTTCGAGGTTGTATTTTTATCTATCTACTCATTTACTGAAGCGTTATAACTGTTATAATAATTATGCATAGAAATAATGATATTTATGTCAAGGCCAATATACGTTATTTTACAAAATGTTATTACTTCACACTGTGTTATATGTATGTCATTAATTTCATACTGTGTTATTACTTTCATAATTATTTAAAGAAAACTTTAAGGAAAAGTTTAAGGAAACGGAGAAGAATACTTGAAGCTGAAATCGTAAAATCGCAATTTGTTAGATCGCCTGTTAAATGCGTAAACATGGTATTAAAGGCTAAATTTAATCTCTATACACGGGCATTGGGTTTCGTTGGGGTGCTTGGTTGATACCAAACATCCCAACGAAACCGATCAGTATTTACCCTAGTTTTAATTAATATTTTTTTCATTTATATCTTTAAAACAGTATAAAGGTATATTGGTGTTATTTTCGTTGAAGTAGTTATAACAGTTTCAGTAAACGGGTCTGGAATTAAAAAAAACATACAACCCGAACTCCTCATTGTCAGCGTGACAACTTTCTTTGAGCAGTTTTATTTAAAATTGTTAGTTAGTTAGTTAATTAGTTACGCTTCCCGTAGAAAAGAAATTTATTGACTCGTATTGTCTTTTCATATCTCTTTCGCGCCATTCGAAAGAATGCGCATTGTCTAGATTAAGACCGGAATTTATTTCTGAAAATTTAAGCAGAGTAATTAAAATAAATAGAATAGTATAATTGTTTTAAGTAAAAATTATGGTACGTTACAAAGACTTTACAAATGGTTGTAGACATAGGAAATTATTCAGACATCACAACGTTTTGTACAATCGAATGGTATTAAAACATAGTCGTTACAAACGTGAATTAAGCTCTAGAAAAACACAATTAAGTACGATATTGACAACAAGTGAGGGAAAACAATAAATACACTGATCACTTTGAGATCATTTCGTTAATCTAACATCTTATAATTTTAAACAAACACTTAAAAATGTTACTGACAATGGCCACATCGTCTCTTTAGTGGTAACACAGAACGTGGCTAAAAACAAAATCATGTTCCATAGAACGCAACGGTGTATTAAACTAACAGCAATACTTAAGGTAAGTCGGTTGCATAGGGTGACAAAAATATCTCTCTTATTTTATACAATATAATGTAGTTATGACACAAAACGACGCGTTCAAACATTTAGTTTGGAAACGAAAATATCTTAGTACCGTCTCTTTGGCGTTCAATAATCGCAACGGTCGCTAAACGCATCCAACTTATCAATAACGCGCACAGGTTTAAATCGTAGATACGCTTTTTAATCATTAATAAAATAAATACCTATATCGATATGTATTGATATTAACCATAGACTAAAGGACCAAATAGAGTTCAAATAGACGATATTTTAGTTGATAATTCCGTGATTATTGCGATGAATGCAGAAGAAGAGGCTACTAAGAGGTTTGCCAAAATACTAGCCATAACCATATTAACATGTTAACAGCGTTTTTTATTTGCTTGTTGCAGTCAAAAAGTTTAGCTTGTATGGCTACTTAGTCAACGGTTTAAACATAATTACATACTCGTATGATTAATTAAAAAAAAATTATTGAAATTCTTTCCAATATTATTCCATCATAATTTTGACATCGTATTAAATAATTCTGAAAGTAAAACATGCTTTAAGCGTATCTATGATTTTAATCTATGTTAGCGTGACTAAAACTTATCGTTTATGAAATAAAAATAGCAATAATAATATAATAATTACTATGATATAGTAAATAAGTAAATAAACAAATTTGGGGAATACTTTGGAAACGATAAATCCTTTGACACAAACCTTAACTTTATTCTTATTAGATAACAACTGTGCACGTGGACTCGCGTATTCGACATTCGAACGAAAATTACGAACTACCGTCAATGAAATTGTAAATAATCTGAGATAGATGCGACGTACCCGCAAAAAATAAAAGTGCCAACTTAAACGCACTTTTTGAATGCTTTAAATGATAGAAAAAAATATGTAAGTATAAGTACCTATTTACAGCATGAATAAATAATTACGTTTATTTTCAAACTTGTCAAAGAAAGGATATAAGCTTGCTAGACAATGGTCGTCTTTATTGTAATTGCATCTATCTCAAATTACAACAAATAACATCGACTACCATCAGTTCAAGTGCACCGGATACATCACAACAAACGATCAAAAACTTACAACCTCTGCGATAGTTTCTTTCATTTATTTTATCTTTCTTTTTTGTTTTAATTTGATTTTCACTAGGAACAAGTTCTGGAATATTCTAGTACGGTCTCGATAGTTCTTTGGATCGTTTCAATTGAACTTTGAGTCTCTTTGTACCTATTTGAAAGCCGTTCATAGCTTGTATCGCGGCTTGCGCGGAGGCGGCGTTGTCGTACGAGACGAAGCCGAAGCACTTTGATAGGTTCGTCTGTTTGTCTATAAACACTTTGGCGGATATGACGTGGCCGAACGGCAGGAAGGTGGACGCTAGGTCAGTGTCCGTGAACTCCTGTGGGAGGTGATAGATGAACAGGTTGCCACCTTCAGGTCCTGGAAACCAAAGACAATAGATTTTTAGTGCTGTCAAATTTACAAAACTTTATACAGAAGAAAAAACACGAAAGTAGACCTTATACTATGTCATAAAATAGACCTCATATGTTTTTAAGTCAGGGATTGAGATTTAACGATGGCACATTTAAACTTAACTGTCAAGGGTAACAAATTAGCATTTAGTATTTGACAGATAATATAATCGAATGATGGGATGAGATTTCTGTTCTCGGTCTGGGTGTTTGCATAAATATCTTTGTGGTTAATCCTAGTGTACCTAGGGCTAAAAAAGGAAACTTCATATTGTATCAATTTGATAATAGTACATTACGATACGGGTGATCTAAGTTGCCTATTACTGCACTTAATAGGCAACTTAGGTCACTAGTACCTATCGTATTTTATTTTATAGTACAGGTGACATAAGCCCGCTCGCACGTTGAATGGCGTGCGCAAAGTGCGGGCTTAGGTCACACTGTGCTTACGATTCGGGTGATCTAAGTTGCCTATTATTGCACTTAATAGGCAACTTAGGTCAAAGTATCGTATTTTATTTTATAGTACGCGTGACATAAGCCCGCTCGCACGTTGCAAGGCGTGCGTAAATTGCGGGCTTAGGTCACACTGTGCTTACGATACGGGTGATCTAAGTTGCCTATTACTGCACTTAATAGGCAACTTAGGTCACTAGTATCGTATTTTATTTTATAATACGCGTGACCTAAGCCCGCACGCACGTTTAAAGGCGTGCGTAAAGTGCGGGCTTAGGTCACAACTCACGTCAGAGCCGGTCCACACGGCGCGTTGCGTTGCGTTGCGTCGTCGCAACGCAAAGGTTTTGACGCATAGCCGGCCACACGGGCGCTGCGCCAACGCAGCGTTACTACGACTGCCGCTCCGGCGACGCAATGAGTACTCCCCCGCCCGCTTCGTCTCGTGCGCTGCAGCTGCGTCGCGTGTGCGCTGCGTCGACGCAACGCATCGTGTGTACACTATGATTATTAGTATGTAAAACAACGCAGCGACATCGCTACGTCGACGCAACGCTGACGCAACGCGCCGTGTGGACCGGCACTCACACTGTGCTACTTAGCATTTCGCAACTCACCTTCGACCTGTTTCCCCGCCGCCGCCGCCGCGGCCGAGCCGAGCACGGAGCCGAGCGGCGCGGCCGCGAACGTGCCGAACTGCGCCGCGTACGCCGAGCTCAGCGGCTCGGCCGTCGACCCTGCAATGTTGCCAGTTACAACTATAACACAGAGTAGATATTGTGATGGTTATGTAGACGAAATTTAGCTCTATGTCTATTGCGGAATTTGTTTTTTTAAACTATTATTAAAATATTTTTTAAAGATAAATTTATTTAATGTCGTATATTTAAATAACTTTGAAATATAATGCCTACAAGCAGAGAAGGTATCTTGTGTAAAAGTACATTTTTTTTGGATTATTAGATTTTTTTTATGTGTAGGTATGTTTGTAAATCTACACTCCCGTGTTTTGATATTTAGAAACTTCTTAGTTACAAATAAAAAACTAGTGAAAATTGAAATCCCTTTAGATAATACCTACTTGAATAGCTTACAATACTATTTTTACAATTCCATTTTCGCGCTCAAAGTAAAAGAAAAAGCGGTCACATTTCAAACAAGCGAATGGCAACTAGAGACGTCTTATCCGATTTTCCTTGCGACTACTCATAATAGAATCGTATTCGTAAAAGGGGAGACTTAAAGGAATAAAAAGTGGCATCCAGACACGTGTCAATCCGAATTAGGGAAATGTGCCCTTCGAGTCCCTTTGAATGCGAGAAAATCCTTTGTACGGTTGAACTGCGATCGTAAAGAAGTTACACTAACACGCGTTATAGAACTATAAGTAGTGAGTATTTAGGTACATTGTTGTCCATTTTTTATTCGTATGTAACATGTAAAAGGATTTTGTATGTTCTATCGCTTTTAGGTAGAAAGTTATTTTTACTTTACATATCCGATACTGGTAAACAGTAGTAGAAACAAAACAGTAGGTTCAAATTTCAATAGATCTAAATCGTCTCTCTACCGACTATTTCTCTGAACAAAAATCTTTGAGTTCTAAGTAGTTCAATTGCAAATTAAACGGCTTATATAAACAGATGCTTATATCAAAATACAAGATTGGATTTGTACCATTTCAGGGTGTTTATTTAAAGCAAAAAATAATTCCTATTTATTTCATAAAACATATGTAACTCCTAAACCAGAAACCGAATTAGAAGTATCAATTTTGATTTTTATGTTTTGGGACACCCTGTACAATAAATTAATGACGACAACGGTTTCGTTACTCATACATGCCATTACAACGCGTTAGTACAACACATACATTCGCGAACAGAAAACAATAACACAATATAATCGAACAATATTCGAACATCAGAAACATGGCAAACACACACGACGGATTGTAAAACAATTATTAAGTTTTTAACACGTTCATGCGAACATTTAACACATGTTAATTAACAGGAGACTATTAAATATATAGTTAAGTATTATACTTTTACGATTAACAGTATGTCTATGTACCTACTTTGGATTTTATGGCTAAATAAGAAGTAGGGTGAGTCGTCTCTATTCTCGGTCTGGTCTATCTTGAGCTAAACTAATGTTACCTACCTATAAGTATATTTAAGAACAATAAAGGTATTCTTTGATTATGTATTATTTCATTACTTTTTTCAAAATAATGACTTTTGGTACACCTAAATACACACTTAGTAGAAATGCCGCCATATTGATTTACAATATTGTATTAAGATATTCGTTTATGATTGAAATAACCTAAAATATAATTAAAATATGTAATAATATGTATATAATCGTGTGGTTTAATGGGCCTACCAAATTGCTAAATTTTCCTTGTTTTATTTTATTTCAATTACAAAATAGACTTAAGGATAACGATTTTAATTAAATATACCTATATACTTCATTTAAACAACCTAATTAAAATCTAATACGGAAATAACAACAAACGGAATAAAATGTGCGTTAAATAAAGTTAGTTTACAGTTACCATTTTGTCTTAAAAATAACTGTAGTTAGTGGTTAAAGTAAAAAAAAAACTTTTCGAAAAGCATATTAATCCATGCACGGAGATCTTCCTATATCAAACTACAAAAATCTATCCACAAACGTAAAAAAAAATTAAAATCATTGACAGCCAAGAACAAATAAAAAAGAACAAGCTTGCGCGCGCTAAATATCGTTTTGAAGAAAAAAAACAATCAAATACAGATAACGTATGCCACAGACTTTAAAACACAAGTTATACACTGGCGTCATTCAGCCTAGCTGAGCCTGTACAAAGCCTAACAAGCCACGTCAGATCTACATTCGATGCAATACCGCACAGATAATCAAACCAAGCTTTCCTAGTGCACTGTAACAAATGAGATCAGTAAGCCACGGTGACGGTAAAGACATCTCAAACAGCAAACTAGGCATTTGTTAAATATAATGGTTCGATTTTGGTGATGTCAAATATCTTTGTGACATTGTAAAATGTCCTTGATTTACTAGAAGTTTCATACAAAAAAAAAACTATTAATAAAATCATTACCATCATGGAGTACTCTCAATTACTTCGATTATATCGATGCTTCGGTTGAATAATTTGTTAAAAATTAATAGCACCATATTGAGCAACTGTGTTATATCTATTTTTCATTATTTAATACTATTTCTTCATTATATTTTCTTCTTTTCTTATATTTTTCTATTAAAATATTAGTAAAAAGCAGTGGCGTATTAATCTCATTTATTGCATTCATCTAAGAAACCAACAGAGATAAGTCATTCCATAAAACACACACTTTCGACTTTCTTTACCTGTGATGTTAGTCTTCCCGAGAAGACCTGAAGTGTGAAAAAGTTTCATCGTTAATTAACGTTTTTAAGTCTCTCAATAACGTAAAAAAGTCCAACCTGAAATAGGAAAGTTTGTGGACAAAAATACTTTACAGTTCTTTCAACGAAATATCCCACATATTGGGTAAATTGGGTTAATTGGAGCTGGTAACATTGTCAGTACTCATTTCACTAGTTCGCGCTGAAGTAAAACTTTGCGCTATTGTTACTGTACAGTACGGAATGGTAGTGTACGGTGCGGTAACGGTATAGTATAACGTAATATTCCATCTTTATAATAGGAACTTAAGGAATGAGTGTAACGCATTTGCGACCAATCTTTGATAAAATTTAAAATATGAAAAATATGCAAAATTTACTCTAATCCGGATGTTTAGAAAATCTAAAATGACTGTATATTATCATGTAATGTTTAAGCTACATTACAGAAGTGTTTGTAATTTACCTTACTTTTTTTAAAATTAGCATAGATGTAAGCGAATTACGAGATCGATTAGGTTACTTTTGCGTATTTTATGTTTCATATACGCTTTCTACGTATTTTTTATATACCAAAGTTACTGAATTTCAGGTTGAACATGCCTCGTACATAACGATTGCAGCAACTACTTAACACCGCAAAAATTTGACCACTTAATTTTCCAAAAAAGAAAGTTGTGGGCTAAAAGATCGTTATGGTACCACCACACTGCCGTGGCCACATTCCAATTAGAGATTTGGACAGGTAAAGCAATTAGGACGGAATTTATAGAGCCTTAATTGTCTTGCGGAGGTTAAATTTGGGAAAGGGACGGCGGTGGGGCGCAAAAAACGTCAATTAAGGTTGGCACCCGGATACTTGTGTCGGCCTGAATATTTTCACAGATTCAACAAGACTTTTCACCTATTTTTAAGTGGGAAAATCATCTTGACCTCATTTAATATAATGCAAAAATTACATCGCCCATTTGTGATTCAATGTTCTTGTCCGTAATATAATTTAGTGGGTCAAAATTTAAAAATAAAATTAAAGATTTTTCTTCGATATTTCCTCCTACTCCTATCGTACCTAATTGTTGGTACATGACATCAGGATCTTAGATATATGTTCTATTGCTTAGATTAACTAATGTTAGTTTAAGACTAAACAAAAGCAACAAATACTTACATAATTGTGGAGCGGCCGGTTGCGGTGCTGCGGCCGGGGCTATGGGCGCCGCCTGGGTGACTACGGGAGGTTGGGTCATAGCGGCGAGCGCGGCCAAGTTCTGGACGGACACCGGCGCCAGCAACCCCTGGAGCTGGTCCGCCGCCCCCCCGCCAATGTTCCCTACCCCCGTCACACCGCTCACCGCACCCCCGCTCAGCCCTGCGCCATTATAACCGATATCCTGATAGTTAACACCTAAGAGGACACCAGATAGCGCAAATTAAACAAAAATAAGGGTTAAAACAAAAAAAAAATGGGTAACGACACAAAATAAAATTAACAAAAAAAAGGACAAAATAAACGATAAAAAGCAACTAGTGTAGCTTATCTATACACAGATACAGTTTATGTTACACACGTAAAGACAAGTAGAATTAAAACACACACATCTACATATATACAACCTCCTAAACCCCTACTCCGTGGCCAATATAAAAGAAACCCAATGAAAAGTAATAGCATTTTAAATGGGTATAATTAAACGACTTCCTCTAACTGAATAGGTAATTAGTCGTAATTTTGTTTCCAATTACGAACCGTAGGTAAATTTGTACAATTGTTTTTCGGTATTTCATACGCTGGCCTCATTGGAGCTTATTCGTTGTGTGAGGTAACATGAAATTTATAATTAATGTTATATGTTGTACCTATCACACGAGTATTTATTAAATCACTTTGTAATATTTAAATATACTTTTGTGTATGATTATTGATTACGTGTCGTCATAACATATCCAATTTGAAACTAAAATAAGATAAATGCTAACCACTGTGTAACATAAGGTCACACTGATTTATTGCGTAGGGGGTTCGATTCCCAGCTGTACAAACATTTATACGATGAATCTGGACGTACTCTATGTATGTTTTGTGTTCATTAGGTGACATATAGGTACGAGTATGTTAATATACCTGTGTCCCTTAAATCATTCGGGATCTTAGCGTCGAGAAGTATCGAATCACAAGTTTTACATACAAAAACAATTTACATCCATTTTGGGTTATTTTCTATTAATATTACAAACGAATACAAAAATATTCCTATCAACACTAAAAATAAGCTCACCTTGCAACAACGTGGACCCCTGTCCTTGCAGCAGTTGCTGTTGCAGTCCAACTGCCTGCAACTGCTGCAGGAGCTGCAGCTGCGTCGCCGGCGACAGCGCGGCTTCGGACGCGAGGTACGCGGTCGGCGTGACCGCGGGCGTCGTCAGCCCCCAGAGGCTCGCTTGCATCGCTTGCATCTTCTTCTGTTCTTTCTCCTTCTGCGTGTCGGCGAACTTTACCACCAACGGCGCAGAACACCCCTCCATCGTTTGACTGTGGTGTAGCGACTGGAATTTTAGTTTGGAGTGATTAGGATAAGATAGTTTTCAGATTAAAAAAAAATAGAAATATCAATTACTTTTTTAGTTAGTACCAATTAGAATACCGGTCTGAGTTTAACTTTCCTGTCTATCAAGCTATGGCAGTTAGTTAAATAATTTAATATTAGTTGTCTTAAGGAAGTATGATGTTTGGGGTTTGCAGTGATGTTCATGGGGGGCAACGACTCGTATCAAAAATATCGTATATAACCCCCCTAAAAACCCACTGAGTCATAAGTTTATTTAACTATACCTTAATAGCAGCGATGGCCGCCTGTTTGGACACGAAGGTAACAAACGCGCATTCCCTGCTCTGCTCTGTCCCTGCGCGTCTCTGAGCACCGTGCTCTCCTCTATCGTCCCATTCCCAGAAAACCAGCGCGCGCACATCGTTCTCTGATAGCTTTCTATCGTGTAGTATAAGTATTCTTAAGTTAATATAAACTATACCTTAATAGCAGCGATGGCCGCCTGTTTGGACACGAAGGTAACAAACGCGCAGCCCTTGCTCTGGCCCTGTGCGTCTCTGAGCACCGTGCACTCCTCTATCGTGCCGTGTCCAGAGAACAGCGCGCGCACGTCGTTCTCTGATAGCTTCTTGTTCAGCATACCCACGAACAGCTTTCGTTCTGTGGAAAAGATTGGAAAGAGTTAATACGGTGCTAAAACGAATCGAAACAAAAAATCTAAAACGAAAGGAATCCAAGTGTTTAAATGTTGAGATACCTATAGCGAGAACTAATATACTGCACTGTCCAACTGTATTTAGGGTCCCTACCTACCCTGGTCCTGAAAAAATCCTTTTACTGCTAGTAATATTTCTATCATCATTGCGTAGTTGCATGTTTGTATTATTAAGGGGATACTTATATTATGACGCACAAACTATAATTTGGGTTAACAATAAATTGCCTTTGAGTTCGTTGCCATTCCGTTGCCATTCCGTTCAAAAGTGATAAGTAGTTACCATGATTAACCCGTAGAAATAAAAACAGACATAAAAGGATACTTATAGTTATGATTTAGTGAAGTTATTGTAAGTAAATATTTATGCAATTTAAAAATGATAGACAACGATTAAAAACGCAAATATCGATGACAAATTGATTAACTTGAACAAATCATTTAAATTTTATCGTATTACGTCGACAACACCTCACCACTCCGAGAGTGATATAGCAACACGTACCTACGCCATGTCTCTAAACGTCAAATTCCGGGGTTTTTCTTATATTAAATAATAAATCGTGCGCGACACATGTTTAGCGTGTAAACTACAACATTCCGCACGCAGAGTGAGCGGTGGTTTTATACAACATCCAGATATTGCAACGTGTAAAAAATATTGAAATCATTTCGTTTTTTTTTGTGAATCGTCTGAAATATTATTCTTTGTCATACTCGCAATATGAAAGCGTTGTATGGTACCATTTGCGAATAAACAACGTGGTTAAAATAATAATACACGACAGAATAGTTAAATTATTCGACACATCTGTCTAGTATGTTTTAAGAGTTTACAGTTACCACAGACATATATGTCTGTGATGGTTACTTATGTTGCTGCCTACTGATCACCGTGTTTTTAATTTTTACGGATTTTCCAGATTTGAAAGACGATATATACAATATACAAATACTAATATAATTGTATTTATTTAAGAATTTTAGAGTCAAATGTTATACATAGAGATCAATTTAATCAGGATGTAGCACACATGAACGTATTGATACACACTAACAAGCATAAGAACATATTTAGGTTAGGGCGACAAGCAACATAATATTTCCACGTGTATGTTGCACCTAAATTTTACACAATAGTGTATTTATCGTAGAAAATAATTAACATCGCCATTAGCAATGTGAAATTATTACTACGTGCGACATTCCATTACACTTGTGGAGTATTTTACGATTGTTTATTTGTAAAACGGGAACGCAGTGGATTGTTACTGAAATTTTGCTGTAAAGTTACTAAAATATAGGTAGTTACATCTGGAGCTAAATTAGTACTCTTTTTGCAAGAAATGTCAAGGTTAATTTATTTCTATTTTTTTGATGATGTCGTGTTACTTCACATTAGTGTTTATAGAAAACTAAAATGTTCTCTTCCGACGTTACGACAACACCAATGTTTGACTTTGAAACATTGTAATATTAAAAATGTATAAAAATAAAAACCAACGATTTTAATTAATTTCTAAGTTTCATTCGCTATTTATTTTTATCTGGCTGCAAGAGCTTATAGAAATCAATAAGTAGAAGAAATACCATTAGTTACACAAGCTAATTTTCTTAAAATTTTATAAATTTGAATTTCATTCAAAAATTATATTATTTCAAGTATATGTATATGTACCTAATACTCGTATTAGCTAACTATGCAACAAATACTGACGTCGTTAATCTCAAAAACCTGTAAGCCACTGTCTCTAACCTTCGAATACTAATTTTAACCGATTTCCATACCACATTAAAGCGGCTAAGTAACCACAATGTGCCAGTAATTAGTTACCATCATTGTTGTAACGACCTTCGTCCGTCGCAGATAAGGTTTTCACGTCTTGGCTACTAGTTTTACAGTACAACTAAACGATATTTATTATTTAGTTAAACAGTGGGCATATTAGTTATAGTTATTCAATACTCAATTTGGTAGAGTTTCGTATGACAGGAAGGTCAAATTCAGTCAAAGACAGGATAAGTGCTTTTTCAGAGATTTTGTTTAGAAAAGGTATAATGTTAAAATAATTTTAAACGATTTGCATAATATTACATGTGTTTTTTTTTGTTTAACTCGTTGTCGTATTGCGTGGCACGGATCTTCTCCAAGAACAAAACACTGTTATTCTTAGCTATCTTCTAGTGAAGTAAAAATCGGTCCAGCCGTTTAGAAGATTACCTCAGCCAAACAAAGAGACATTTTTTTAATTGCATTTAGTATGTTAATATTTTTAAATGACAAACATGCACTTCAATTTTATACAGTTATATAGAGTTACTTAGTAATACTACATCAAGTTTTATCTTAGTGAAAAGAGCACACGCTACTAGCTAACCACTAAAATAACAATTTCACAAAATCCAGTTACGCGACCCACGGGGCAATCAATTTATTATATCTGAAACAGAACACAATAAAACACGGAGTGATTTCTGAAAAACGTCGTTTATGTTACTGCCTCTTATTGTAGCGCCGGCGGCGAACGCTACAGTAAATAATACAATGTATCAAACTTGTAATATCATATGATTACATTCTATTTATAGTTTATAGCGCTAGCTCGTGAGTGATTCAGGGGTAGCTAGATTTTTTCGTGACCTTTCTCATGTTAGTACATTTCTAGAAAATACTATGGCTAGGGTAGCCAGAGGTTTTGACGACCCGCGTGGCGGAACGGTTACCATATTAGTCAGACGCGCAATGGGTCCAGGGTTCGATTCTCGGCCAGACAGGCATCTAAATGATGAATTCAGACTTCTGTTCTGGGTCTGGGTGTTAGTGACCTGACGAAAACTCATACACATGTTCAAGAGAAAACCGGTCGCTTCTTTGATGTTTTTTTTTTAAATTGACGAAAACTACTACATCTACCTAATAATTACAGTCAAAGCTAAATCAGTTTTAATATGATTTATATTACAAAATTTACAAATACATCTCTTGTTTTAGCAACGGATGTATGTATACTTCGTAGCTACAGTCTTGTGAATTTTCCCTAACGATTTCAATTGTGTGAAGTCCACACTGCAAGCGCGATGTACTATAGTATGTACCTATTATTACAGGAAACGCGTGCCCATAAGTGGGACAGTACGATATTATGTTGTCCACATCCACCACGTTGAATAGTAAACAGTTAAGCGCTTGAGTACAGAGGCCACAAGCCAGCTTTACCTTCACGATAATACCCATGTCGTAGTCGAGAACTAGTGCTTTTAGTAATAGTAGAGTACTCTTCAAGACAATTCCATAGCATTGTAGTCGCAGAGTGGCCCCATACAATTATCTTTACGGTGTAGGGCTGCCAAATTTCATTCATAACGAGAATGTTTGTGTAAGTAGTATTAGTAGAAAGTAAGAAATTTTACTTTGATGCGCTACACGAATAGTATATTGCCTGGTTTGTTGCACTTTCATTAGAACGTCACCATATCTCTATTATTGCAAAAATGCTGTTCATTTGGAAAATCTTACATATAACAGGATAACCACGTTGGCCAAGTAAAAATAGTTCACAATAGACAAACAATTTAGTTCCCTGATTTTGTCCTTACCGTTTTCAGACCGATTTGAAACCTGGATTGAACGTGAGATCGACGGTAAAGATTCATTCAGTTAAGCTATCAGTGCTTCTCCCACTATAATAAGACAGAAATAGCTGTATCGGTAGTGTCATTACAATCTAACCACGACTAACTCTGCAACCTAAACTAACCTAACCTCAAGCCAAACCAAACCGTAAAAACCTCTATAAACAGATCGCAACCATATCCCGGTTCCTCCCTTGACCCCCGGAGGTCGGAGGGAGTCAGGAGGTTATGTAAATTGTTTAACGAACGATGCCGTTACGGGCCCGATGGCGCACTTAAGGCATTAACATTTTAAAACGTTATTTGTGCTAAGTACACAATTACTCCTGCATTCAAACTGATTACGCGTTTAATGTTATGTACGACCGTGATTGGATTGGCGACAAGCGATATTCGAGGGTCGGATATTCGGAGAGGATATTCGAGCGACATCGATGTTATACGAGTCTAGGCGATATTAAACGACATCGATATTTCTAAAATTTTTCATAATTCGTCAGGTTTAGTAGCTGTCGGCTCGTTTTTATGTGATGCCAAAAACTTAGTCCTCTAGAGTAGCAACGCATTTCTGATTGCAGATGTTCCAAAATCATGAACTTGCTTACAGATGTTTATGGGTGGAGTTAAGAGTATCTTGTCGTCGTCATGCTAGTTCGCTACTTAAATTTTATAAAAAAAAATGTTTAAAAAAAAACAAAAGACAAACTCAGTAGGTTTTTCTTAAAAAACAGTGTTATATCTGGTTCTAGCTTCCAACATCGCGAATATCATAGCTAATCAGTTAAAATATCGCTCGCTTACTTTCACTCGTTACT
Organism: Urbanus proteus proteus; assembly: GCA_018251915.1. Taxonomy (NCBI): domain Eukaryota; kingdom Metazoa; phylum Arthropoda; class Insecta; order Lepidoptera; family Hesperiidae; genus Urbanus; species Urbanus proteus. Next base: position 7,524 of record DWPV01000340.1, on the reverse strand, counting down.
CGACGACGTTGAAACAGTTGCCATTAGGAGGATTCACTTTAAATATTCTAATTAGTAGTTGCCCAGTCTTTACGGGCATTTCAATGGTATAACGACTTAGCCATTTGTTCCACCGCTCAATGCTCACCTTTGCGACTTGTTGCTCGGTTTTGCTCCGAAAATACCTGTATTCTATTTCGAGGTTGAATGTCGGTTGTTTTCTGAGAACTGTGAATATTGAGTCACAAGGATTTAGATGTTTGTAACTATATTAAAGGTACGTGTCAAGTCTTTTGCAATAAAATTCTATGTGATTTGTTTGTATTGTGTTATGCATGGGCGTAGCTATAGCTAAGAAGGGTTTCCAACAGCGGCGATCGGCGAAATTAAAGTCGGAAAGACGTAGAATTAGTGTTGCCTGTTTTTTCTAGAAAAAAATATGAGATTTGAATTCAATTATTTACTTCACCAGCTTAGTTGTTTATCACCAGTAGAGTTTGCTTTTCATTCGTGGAAATCCGTATACGATTTCACAGTCCGATTTGTCAAAGTTATGTGCGTAAATTTTTCTACTAAGTGGCAGGTAATCGTAGTAGCTTTAACGGTGATAAAAAATATTTGTAAAAGTACTATGGTCCAAAGGGTGTGGTAACACAGAAACATGAGGCGTTTAAACTTGATTTTTCAAGGGTAGCAGAAGGCTTTAAGTTAGAAGACTCTAGGTAATCCTGTATGACATTGATTACCGATTGCTTGGGTGACAGTCACTATTTATTAGTCAAACTACACGCTTGTTAGCTACCCAAAACTCATATCTAAGCTTTTAAAAACGATCAGTGCAAACGACGCGTGTCGCGAAAGATTGTTAAGACGCAAAATCATTATCATACGGAGCACGGCGTTTTCATGCTAATTCCGCGCTGATTTCGCGAGCATGAAATATTTGTAACAGACGCCGTACCTTTTCAATCTCCCCACACGCTGCCCCGCCGGGATTCAAATGTTGAATTTTACGCGTAATGTTTAGCACGGGAGCCAAGTGGCTGAATTGTGTTGTTTTGAAAATAAATGCTGTTTGAAAACAGATTTCGGTTTTACCTTCTTTAGAGTAGACATAGATTGCCCAAATATTTGGCAGAATTTATGTCTAATATAGTTCACTATATAACATAGTATTTTCGTATTTTGATTTCAATATCTGATAATGAACAAAATTTTCTATCGATGAGAGTCCTCAGAACTAGCATATCTGTGATATGTTACATAGAGTTAAATTTGTATGTGGATACAAATACGAGTTGCGAGAAATTTCTTAACATTCTATAGTAGAGCTGTCCGCTCATTTACTAATTGTATTTGCACTGGATCCTTTTAATTGCCGATACTCACACTCAGGAGTAGGACTTAAAAAACATGCAGTTTCATTGTGAATTAACTTTCAGAATTCATCTAGACGAATTTTTAGTCACGAATAGATTCGCCAAAATACTATCAACGTCTGAATAATAGACAAAGTTAACAAAGACCCCACAAAAAGCTACTTTAGTTTAAATAAATTTTCCAAAGTGGCCGTTCGAAAACTTTCTGGCCGCGCAGCTTTTTTCCACAAAGCTCCCGGTGTTAACTCAAGATTGCATTGTGTTACGGGGCTTTTGACGCTTCGAGGGGGAATGTCGGTGCCGAAATATTTTCTCCAGCGTCGTTTGCTATTCGACTCGCCCGCCTTAGATGCATAAATTGACTTTTAGAATTTTTAAGAACATTCCGCCTCTTTTGTCTTTTTAATATATTTTTAGTGGAGTTCGTTTTATTGTAGCGCGCGAGGATTAATGTCAATGATCTGATGAAGGTTGGTTGTTCTTTTTAGCCATAGGTCACGAATGAACGAAACTCTCTCCGTAACTCAGTCCTTAAATTCTTAAGCATACTCATACTACTTATTATAGGAATTGTAGAGGACTAGTTGTACTCCAATTAAGCGGCTTGACAAGTTTTTGGAAACACGGAAACGTCATTCATTCGACTCCGCACAGTGGCTTGTTTAAGTTACGTTATGAATACGTGTTTTTAAGAAGACATATTTAATATGGGCGCATAGAGCGCCCGACAGAAGCATTAAACCCTGAACCATCCATGGTTCTGGGTTCCTCTCCAGTTTACCTTCCACTCCACCTTCTCATATACGTAAAACTGTGAGTGCAAAATTACATTCTCACAATAGGTGCTTTTTTAGACGATGGAAGTAGCAAACAAGTATGCAGCCCACCTGATGGTAAGTGGTCACTGCTGCCTACTTGAGGTTGGCTATAGATGCCTTGCTTCACCTGAGGATTATGTTAGAACGTCTCGCATAAGTATATCTTCCTTACCATACCCTTCAACTCAGAACACAACAGCGCAGTACACTGCTGTTATTAGGTGAAAATAGATATGGTAGTGGTGCCGTCGGAGTCAAACTACAAAGGGTTCTACCACCTTTGTTTTATTTGACCGTTGCATTCAAATCCACCTTATATAGCACCACTTACGTCTTCCATCAACACAGCTCGTAAATCTCAAATGCGAGCCGCGGAAGCGTCTCCTTATAAGACAGACTTGGCATTGTTGTCACGTAAATGCGACACTTATCCGGCGATGCTTCTGTGCAGTAATATATTCTTTGACCTTGTTCCAATATGGCGTTGAAATTGGACTTACGTGCGCTTTGTCAAGCGGCGCTCTATAATGAGGTTTCTATTGAGTAGCTGTATGAGGTATCACGTATGCAGCCATTGCAGTCTATGGTCGTCCAAAGCGGTCGCATCCAAAATGTATGGAATTTAGTTTCATGAAATATTTTTATGTTATAGGAAAAGCAAACGAGTGTGTAGACAAACTAGTGGACATTATGATTGCCCATTTTATGTCGAAGATATTTGTAATCTGTTATTGATGGAGATGTTTTCCCTATTTCATCAAGTGGTTACTGGTTCTCTAAAATAAGGTAGAACGCCACAAAAATGAGGACCTTCTTTATGATTCTTATTAATCTACAACTTGCTACGTAGCAACACTCGGGGTGGTGGTGCTTCGTAAATCGAGAATGAAAAGATTTACAACCAAATTTACCTATTCATAAAATTTTACGCTAGATCGAGAATCGAACCTAGGACACTGTACAACAGTCTCCCACGTCGTTCATACGTCAAAATAAGATTTATTAATCACCCAGTTACACTCAGCTGTATCGAATCTGTTTACATATCGTATCCACACATATCAACGTGATCAATTTACCGGCATCAACAGATACACTTGCTAATAGCTAATAGCCAATTAATATCCTATTACAATGCAACGTGCACACCTAGTGCTTGTACAATCGCTGGCAATTTGTGTAATTAAAGAGCAGTCATAGATGTAATGTCCGTCATGGATGGAAAGTTTAGGAGACCGTGTTTTGGACTGACAACGAACGCATTTGTTACAAAAAAAGGAAAAATTGTAGGTACCAAAATAGTTTTAATATTACTGCTTCTTTTGAATCAACGGACAGTCACATTCAAAATGTTGCTCTTGTATTATTGGCCACTTTAAAACGTTTAAAAGAAATGATGTATATTTTTCGAGAAGTCAAAGGTGGTAGGTTTCTCAATTTTCTTTTTCCCTATTTGTGAATTAAGAAAATAAAATAAACTTAGTTAAGAAATCACGCAAGTTACCTGATGATCCAGAATGTCTAGATGATATTATTAGATGTTTGTCTTTAAATAGATATATTATTTATTTACAAATAATAAAAAATAGAAATTAGTCATTAAACAGAAATCATCTCAGTTAAAAAGGCGTTCAAACGCCGCTCGTGTGAGCGCATCAGCGTAGACGCGATATCGCACGCCACATAACTCGCGCCTAACGACACATTGTCTCCGCGGAACTAGCGAACGCACTCCCATACACTGCGAATGAGTGACGGATTATACTTAGATGGATTACCTGAAGGTCTAGAATGTCTAGATGGTATCATTAGGAGTTTGGCTATAAATGGATAGATTGATATAGTTTATTCACTAATAGTAAAAAACAGAATCCTTATTATTATAAATGCAAAAGTCCGTTTATTTGTTTGTTTGTTTGTAACACCTTCACGCTTTAACTACTCAACCAATCGTTATGAAATTTTGCACACACATTGTCGGGGGTCTGGAAAAGGACATAGGGTACCTTTTCCCCCGAAAAGTGATACTACTCCCGCGGCATAGAAAAGTAACTTTTATACCTACAATGTACTTACTTTTATACCTTCGGCCTCATTGTGTGAATGAGCGCGAGCGAAGCTGCGGGTTAATACTAGTCTTTTTATAAAAAAAACTTCTCACTTGAACAAGCGTTTAAACGCCGCTCGTGTGAACGCACCGGCGTAGACGCGATATCGCACGCCACATAACTCGCGCCTAACGACACATTGTCTCCGCGGAACAAGCGAACGCACTCCCATACACTGCGAATGAGTGACGGATTATACTTAGACGGATTACGTGATGGGCTAGATACTCTATATACTCCAGATATCTTAAGGAGTTTGCATGTAAATAGATGATAGAGGACGTATGTGGCACATGTGATAAGTTTATGGTTTTGTTCTGAAGTTTAGAGAGCTACGTTTAGAATATGTTTGAGGTTGAATTACTAATAAATATGTGTGTACATATTATTTTTTGTACCAGCAGTGTAGCGCTGCGTGTTCTGATTTTAAAGGTGTGGTTAGGGAGACATACTGATCCGAGGCGTTCTAACTTAGTCGTCATAGGTAGCAACGCACCTGTGATCGACCTCAGGTAGGACTGTGATCTTATTTGGGGTTGATTACAGACGTCCATGGGCTGCAGTAGCCACATACCATCACTGAACTAAATGCTCGTTCTTTACTTCTATCATATAAAAAATGCGTTAAAATAAGACCAACACTTCAATTTAGTCGTAGTACGTGAATGAAATGTCAGTTAAAAGGACTAAAGTAACTCCGCCGGATCAGTGTTTAATGAGTTTTGATTTGATTCTGAAACTAGTTTGATGGTAATTAGTTCGCCTGAACTCCGCCCGCTTGAGTTGGATAAACTTAACTTTTAAATCTTAGTCTTTACTGCAAATAGCGTTCGGCTCTTTGTTTGAATGACACTGAATGCTATTTAGCTGTTTAGTGCTAATTAAATTGTTTCTAAGTTTAACCTTCAGAATTCTAACGCAGTCTTTTTTGCTGTTGTAACCTAGTTATATGTATTAGTATCTAATAATCTTTACATAGCAAATAATATTAACGACAAACTTTCTCTTGTCGTCACGGTTAAATCAATCGGTCTTCAGAAAATAATCCAGTAGGCATTTAACTATTAAGGACCTAAACAGAAGGTATAAATGTAGATAAAGCCGAAAACAAGATATAACATAATGTTATAGTACTTCATAGACATTAACATAGTCTTAGGTACTAAGACTTTACGTCATAGTTTTTATCAGTTTTAAAAACGTGCAAATCGAAATATTTCACATACTTGTGAGAACATTACTATGCATTAAAACTACGTAGGTCTATGCATGTTTTTTTAATTAATTATAAAGTGAACGATAATTATTTTTCAAATATGCACATAACTTCGTCAATCTATAATAGGGTTAAATCTTTAATTCTTTAACTCAAAGCGTGACCTAAATTTGAAAATTCATAGGTAAAATCGCTTTCTACGCTCATAGCCTCACAGTAGGATTTTCTTCTGTGTCGTGCGTGCCATGGATACACAAAGACGAATTCGCAAATACCCAGACCCAGAACAGAAATCTAAATTAGTCATTCAGATATCTGTGTAGCCAGGAATCGAACCTGGGACGCACTGCGTGTCAGATCGGTATGGTAACCACTCCGCCACGCAATATATCGGCGTGTATCTTATTTAGCGTAAAAAATACATAATTCTTCATTACATATTACAAAAATACATCCGACGAACATAGAATCTCGGCGTTGTCGTGGTAGTCAGTGAAAAATAATGTTAATTGAGTGGATTTTGTTAAGTAGTTTAGAACAAAGTAGTGACTGGAGTTAAGTGCGAGAAGTTGCGACTGATTCCGTGACTCGTTAAATAAGGTAATTAGTTTGCGATTGAGTTTAGACGACTCGTTATAGGCTGCCTTAAAGACTAACTTCTTAATTCTGTATTTTCTGTTTGTTTGTTTAATCTAGTTGTTTTATGTAGAATGAAACCGAAAAATGGAGTAAGCGCCGCATGGCATAAAGATACCGTTCTGACACTTCTGACAGTGTTGCGGGTTCGAACACCGGTCCGATTGACGTCCATGGCAAGAAAGAACACGCAATATTTTGATAGAAGTATGCCTACGATCAATTGTTATATATTTTAGAAGTTTAGGTAGCTGTTATATTGGTATTAAACAAACTACTTTAAATAGCTTACGTATATAACTTCAATTAGTTTCCGCTTTCGCTTCACACTCATCGTCAGACAGGCGGCTAACTTCAGGTTAATTAAGTGAATAAATTTGTCAAGTACTATTAAACAACAAAATAGTTAGCAACTGCAGCGTTTAACAAGTTGATACTAATTCCGCGGCCGGTTAATAAGGAGGTAATTAGTTTGCGTCGGAGCGGAGACGACGATCCGATGGGTTCTGCCTTGAAGACAAACTTGCTGCTGTTTTCCATTCGTTTGCTTAATCTAGTTATGTTTTGTAGAGTTTTGTTGCTGTTTTAAATTGTTTTAGTAAACGAAAATACTGGTCATCGGGTAGGAGTTCGTAGCTACCGCTCATATGCCTACATCTTTACAAATATTTTTTGTCACAGGTCGACTACTGTATTGCTACCGTTGAGAAAAGAATGTCTTTTGAATGTTTTCCCTTTTTTCAAATTAAAACATGCAAGTTTTAAGTTTATAATGAATGAATAAAATGTAAAAAAACAGCAATAAATGAGGCGCAAGTTGCAAAACGCCGAAGGATTGAATACCTCGTGTAAGTATATTGTCCTTAACACATACATATTTGTAGTTTCATATTCTGTTGCAAAAGACAAACTGAATTTTGCTGAATGACATTGTTTATTAGAGACTATTAGCATAAATCCAGCATAAGCTAACCAGTAGCTAGACTATCAATTGACCTTGCGTACGTAATTCATGTGAATACGTTAGCAACACATCATCTCCACATTAGCGGCAGATAACGCTGTCAGTGACAGATCGCCGGCAGCAGCTAATTGGCTAAGTGTGTCGTGTGTGTTCGCACCTCGCACAGCCATGGCGAACCACTTAGTGCGACCTCGATTTGTCCTCGATGTGACAGACGAGCGGCGGTTGAACGCTGCGGTTGTGACGCTCGTATTTTTGTACTGAAAATGTAGTAAACTAACATGCAGTCCACTTGATTGGGATGTCTGTAATCAACCCCGTATAAGGTAAAGGTCCTACCTGAAGTTGACAGATGCGTTGCTATCCCTGAGGACTGAGTTGGAACGCCTCGGATAAGTATATCTCCCCATTACTCTTTGCTTTA
>DWPV01000339.1:0-31571 GCA_018251915.1 Urbanus proteus proteus | reverse complement strand
AATGCGAATGCGAATATCCAAAATCATGCGAATATTCGCGAATGCGAATGCGAATGCGAATATTCGTTACATCACTACTGTGTATAACATTACCATACCATTCTTGTATTCACTTTACGTCACTTTCAGATCATTTGCAGTGTAATATAATCGTAATTTTAAATTGACTATAATGATCAAATACATCAAGTACTACAGACGCTGCTTATAGAAACAGCTTTTCAAATTATAAAGGTAAGGGTAAATTATCTCTTATTAAATCTAATATATACGATTTATAATATAAAATATGCATCATTTTTCTGGAGTTTCATTCTCAGTGTTTGAAAAGTAACATGCCGGCGTGTTTGCGTAAAGAATCTGCCATGCAAATCATAGGGCGCACTTGTGACTCATTAGCATGGGTTTAATTAAGACGCGGTGGCATGCGGGTAACGACTCCAAGGAAATAACAACCTCTCTCCAATGGAAATCGCTCCATACATTGAAAATGTGATAAAATATACAAGAACTTTACACGTTTTGGTTTACAACTTTTACTGCTTTGGTATTTTAGTGCTGTTTTCTATTGAAACAGAATATATGTAGAGAAAGCGCTAAAATCACATCGCATCGTGTAGAATTTCGGTTTGTAGAATACTATACTTAATTATACGTAACATTTTAACTCAGTCTTTAGAAGCAACAATCCAGCTACATATACCCATCCGTCTTCGTCGACGACTTATTTCCTAGCATTGTCTCAAAAAGGCAGGGTTGTCCAAAGTCCACACAAAAGTTGACCAGCAATTTTTTTTTAAGAACACTAAGATGAGTAGTCTCACGAAATTTCAATTCACCGTTTTAGTAAGTAAGAATGAATTAAAAATACAGTTATTATTTATTATTAAGTCAGAGTTGCGGACGGTATGCGGTACTGAGGCAGAATTACAACGACCAGGCTATCACTACTCCTCTAAGAACGGTACTATTAAGAACCCATCAAATCCCCACAATTCAAGTAAAGGAAATCGTAGCTACTCGCAACATGAAAAAGCAGCACATAAAACGCGTTACCAAGACAATTACGCATCGCAATGTCGCAATTAGTCAAACCGAGCGGCGGATATATCCAGATGATGTGCCTTTTAATGGAGTTGGATACATTCCAGCCGCGATTCCAGCGAGAAAGCCATTTGCTTATGAATCCAGCAATTTGCTGAGGTTCTTAGGCAAATTCCGCGGAAATATACATAATATTGAGCTGGTGTCGGTTACCACAGACACATTAGGCAACTCATTTCTATCCCGTCCTACATACTCGTGCCTACTTTATCAACATATTGAATATGTTTCATTTGTAGTTATATTACTTGTCCTTGGCGTTTAGTAGAAACGGGTTGTCAAGGAATATTCCTTGATTACACGATACGAGCTATTTCCTAATCTATTTGCCCGGCAAATAAAATTTTATTAATTCAATGTTTAGGTATTTGACGAGGTAGTATGTGTTTAGGTAGTTTGGTTTTCTTTACGCCTACAGGTTATACCATCTTGAAAAGTCGTAAATTAACGCTGTTGCAACTATATTTATATCATTGTTATCGATCTATTAAATACTAAATTTTATAATAAGCATTTCATTTTTCAAAAGAAACAACACCATAACTATATATCTTATGTTACGTACTCTACGACAATGTTTGCCGAGGTCATCCCCGTCTCACCACTGTTGACTCGACTGACCCGCTGTTTGCCGAGCGGCGGCCACATACAACGGACTCGCATAAGTACCTGTATGTTTATTCTGAACGAACTCAAGCTGACTCGTTTTATTTAAATGCAAAATACTTTAAATGTGTTTTGCAGGTGTAGCGCTCTTCACGTGTTCATTTGTGTTAAGGCACATCTACCTTACTTGCGATAGCAGACAGATTTTAAGTTAAGTAGGTATATAATAAATACATTATTTATAAGTGAACTCATGCCAATTCATTTATTCTACATGTTTGTCTAAAAACATATGCATGTAAGCGAATGAAAACAAAACAAAGTTTCAACGTTTGATATTATCTTTTAGACCCTAAACAAATTTTAACTGGAATTTAATGGCCACCGAGGACACATTTGTAATGGTTATCGAAATTGAAATATATTGATAAAATATTAGCCTCAAATAAAATGTCAGTGACTAAAATAGTACGCTGAGATGTTTTCAGCAACCGCAAGGTACGTTCATCACATTACGTCCCGCGGAGATTGCGCAAATCCAATAAACGGCGGTGCGGCCGTTCACCGCACTCGCGTCGCCGGCGACTAACGCTCTAACACGTTCGCCTGCATTCATAATGCAGCCAGCGAGACGCTTTCAGCGCTGGAAGAATAGACGCCGCAGAACGTGTATTTAATTTGCGCGCTCCAAGCTCGCGGTGCGCAGTCTCGTATACACGACTGGAAACGTGAAAAGCTCTTATTTTTACTCATTACAAACTTACTTTTGCCGTATCTTTGTTCATTACTTAGAAGTACATTCCAGATAACTATTTCAGTCGCTAGAGACGTCTGCAAACATCATACAACTTCTCTCCTAACTTACATAAATAATAATGGGCCAAATCATAAAAAAACTTGTAATGATGAAAGAGATTCATCAAAATTAGCTGGCGAGTAGCAGCCGAAAGTTAATGTTTAGTTGTTGGAAGGAAATAATATAACGTTATTAGCGCACCCATTTCACGGGCCGCTTGTCAGAGCTCCGCCCGACGACAGCGGCGGCCACCAGCTCGACTGGCAACTATGATTACCAATAAATTTATGCCAAAAAATATATAAAACATATATGAACATCTATTACACATTTATTAGCACTTACACTGCAAGTGTAGTGTTTGCTAACTAAAAAGCTAAAAAATAATATACATTTTCCAAATATATTTACGTGACCTAACTTTACCTAAAAGTAACCGTATTCATAAAATATAATATTGATAAATCCAATGACGCGGAAAGTCCGCTACAAGCAGAATGAGCCGATACGACACAATGCGTATCCGCCCCAGATCCTGCTCGCCTGGTATCGTTCTATTGGTTTGTTCCGCTTCCGGCGACGAGTGCCGTCGGGGGCATCTCAATGTGCTTATATCTACGCAATTGGAAATATTGTTGTAATATCTAAAACTTACATGTGCTTGTATTATGTACTAGTCTCATAAAACTTTCGACAAAGTCGTTATGCTGCCAAATATTACACGTCGCTTGAACACTCTTTTACTAATCCGTATTCAACTGGGTTTAAAAATTTACTGACAGATTTGAAAAACGACAGAATAATTTATTTAATATTTTTAATTTTTTTTTCTTTATTTGCTCAAATTTATATTGTGTAATAATAATAACGAAAGAACATACACCATTTCTTTCGACATTGTAGCGACACCAAAACGGAGTGTCGTAAACAACACAACAGTGTGTCACAGTGTCGGCCGAGATCCGTATCGCTACGCGTGCTACGAGCGCTACGAGCGCTACGAGCGCTACACGCGCTACGACGCCGAGTAAAATTTAACAACGTCGATACGACGAGCAGCGTTCAATGAACGACTTTTAAACGCCGCGCCATTTTTATACTATCGCCTAAAAGCGCAGTAACGTTTTAAGCGCCTTATATATTTGCAGCCCGCACTTCGCTGTCAAACGTTTTTGTTCTTGTATAAAAATAACCCATTTTTATATCCCCATCTGAACTACCGCAGTTTTTATCAACGCGCCAGTTCGGGATGCCGTTACATTTGATGTATTGCAAAATGGTGCCCATTTTTCCTACGTTCTGATATAAAAAGAAGTTGTTGTCTTCAGCTATTTCGTTCACGTATAACGACTATGTACTTATAGTGAAACGAATAACTTCAAGTTTTGTTTTAAAAACTGTTGTTGATTTCGACTGCAATTATTTTTACTTAAATATAATAACTGTAAGTTTGTAGGGCAAAATTATATAAAAACGTGTCATTTTATTACTCGTTATGGATATGCCACAAACGGCAAAATTAAAAAAAAAAATACTACCTACACATAATTATGAAAGCACATTCCGACGCCACTTACCGATATACGTATATCGATGTTCGAAAGCCACCCACACTCGTTCGTCTTGGTTCCATTCTCCGCGTCTCCCGTATATTCTTGTTTGTCGTAATGTGTGGTAAGTTCCCCGCTGTCTCGGCACTTTAGGTTCTTCGGAAAACCTATACATACTTAATGCCTTAACTTACTTGTCGCCTTGTGATTTTTACGCTGCTTTTCACCGGCGTTGCGGTAATGGGATGGAGGCGTGGGGTGTGGGGGTTAAATAGACATCGATAATGTAGGTGCCGGGAGCTAATCGGGTGTGAGCAACAGGCTCGGGGCGGCGCAGCAGACGGCTCGCGGCGGATTTATTAACTACGTGTCCGACCGCCCGCCTTGCAGCCGCCTAGCCACTCACCACCGGCGATGTTTCGACAAAATTTCTATTAGTGGTAATTTTTAATCAATAAATGCATGTAATAAAATATACTCGCTTCTGAAAATATATGAAAAGGATAATAGCTCACTTTATGGCTTAGATACCAAGGCATACTATTAAGGGATTTCTGATATTCTTCTTCTAAAGACGTTAAATGGAGGTTAATTGTTTATATTACTCTATAGTAATACAGTAATACAGGCATACTATTATGCCCATACGAAATCTCAAGTATCAACTATTGTCTTTATAAAATCGATTAGAGTGAAAAATAAAATCTAAGTTAATGTTGTACATGTATAGAATAAAAATAAACCAAATAGTTATAGTCGAATCAACTGGCATACACGTGTACCTGATGGAGAGAATTGAATGCGATATAATAGTAATACAAAGGAGAAATCTAAGTTTATCTGCAATGTAGTCTGGACTAATTTCATTAGTTCGCTAGTTTGAGTTAATTTGCTAATACATTCATGTTAATCAAATTATTCCCTATGTGTATTATGTGTACCACAAATACGGGACCAAAATAGTTTCATTAAGTTCATGAGCATTCGGCATCTGGATTATATAAACTGTCGCCGTAAGAGCGGCGCGCGTGGAGCCGCCCTACGGAGCCGCCCGCAAGCTGCTTATTAAACCTCGCTGCTGTGTTAATGCGTTCTCGACGTCAAAATTAATATTGAATTAATAATTGCTTATAATAACTACTGAGCAACTTTCAAGTTACATAAAGCCTTGCTTCTCACTAGTGTTCTATATGTTCCTTTTAATGAATATCTAAAAAAAACCGAAAGTAATAAAATCTGTATATTATGCAAGTTTACGTACGAAACTTACAGAATATGTTAAATCCAACAACAGCTTCACAAATGCATATGATTGTAATTCGCAACAATATGCTCTGTAAGTCGCTGCTAACTTCGCTCATTAGCGACAGAGCGACAAATTGTATTCACGTTGTACACGATACAAAGCATTGTATTCCCTAAACACCTATTTCTCTGAAGCAGCTCTTGTGTTGGAAGGGTGTGGTTACCGGCTCACTTACAATAAGGCGACGAGTACCAACGTATCTATGATTAACGTATAGGTATATGAATTCTTGATAACTTTTCGTAGTTATAATCACCCATGGCTATAACCAACTCCAAAATAAGGCGAAGTATAACTTACTAGAAACACTTGAATAACCATTTGAACTACAGATTTCTTTGTTTACAGAGACACATAAAATCATCAATCAATCAAACATTACACATATCATAAAATGAGTTACATTTTTTAACACGCATCAATTGAGCAACGCTCTGATCCATAGCGTCACACGCCCACAGTTATAATATGCTCAATCTCTTTTGGTAATGTAACTTACATTACCAACGTTTATCAGTTACCTTCAAATTGTCGCCCATAGTACCTATTTTATATAAAAATGTGGGAGGTTTACAGAGGTAAGACCGGCGTCAGGCCATGTCGAGGAAAACATCAGTCGCGCCAACGAGGCGGCTATCGCAACATCGCCGCCATCTCAGGCGTCGTTGGCGGCAAAAAGTGCAAGCAATGTATCATCTATCAATTTTTAAAGTCGCCTGTCAGAAGGAAATCGCTCTTGGAAAGTTATTGAAATTCCAATTTTTGCGCAAAATTTTCAGTTTTATAACTTGTACTTGCAGTAGAAGTGCTCGCAGCGCCATGTTCCCCACTCTCTTCATCCTGCTTTATTAACTAGGTACCTACCATAACCTTACAGGTTACTATGACCTACAGAAGAAAGTCCTTATAGTTTATTATTGATCAACTTCGATAATGGCCTCAGTATAATAAGCTCTCTAAACCAAAAAGAGATATAAATCTCTTAAATCTTATATCATATTTTATTTTTTGTGTATTTTTTATAATCCTTACATGAACAAATTCTACACAACAAAAATTGCCGAGGCTTAAAACAATGCATTTGGATTTTTTTTACTTTCATTAATACTTCCTTTTGATTCAAAAAAACCTATACCAAACCCAGGACCTGAAATTAAAAGGTGTTTCCACACATTAATTAGCCGCAAGAAGCCGCTAATAACATCTCGCCGCGGTACAGAATAAATAAGGCGTGCCATTAACCCGCCGACGCGCTTTATTTCCACTAATTGCCATTTAATGGCCGGCGTGCATAGATCATACTCTCCCGGCTCCGCCCGCCTTCTCCCGACGCTAACGTACGTTATTCTCAACGCATACTTAACGCCTCACTTCATTATTCGACAATTTGTTCCTCTTAACGCAAAGGCAAAACTGATAGTACAAACATTAACATTACAAAACAGGTATAAATAACAATTTATGTACGAACCATCAGCCCTTAGTCCACTTAGAAATGTATGCCTTCACCTAAAAACGAGATAAATGTGTATTAGTAACCTGTCTGGTTTTAATGACTTCCTCGCCTACGACCTAAGATATCCACGAAAAGAGGGAGAAAGAAATATTGTTTATAATGTTCTTAAATATATACACATAAAAAGCTTTCGCAGAATAATTTGTAAAGAGAAATAAAATAAGCAACGTAATACAGAAATATAAATAGAAGCTGTATTCCTACGCTACGAACTGGTATTTTGAAAGCATGTTGGCCCGTGTTATTGTGAAAGAACATTTTAATGCAACGCTACAAGTAACTAATGCGACCTCTTAACCTCATTACACGCCTTTATTCTAATTGCCACTTAATGGCCGGCGTGCATAAATCACGTGGCCCCCTCCCCCACCTCCCCCCCACAACGCCGCGCGACTACAATTAACGCACGTTATTACCGCATATTTAACGCCGCTCCATTCCGCTTGCTTCATTAAATGCAAGAAGACCGCGTCTTCTCTCACCATTCCTTCCGTATTGCTTTAATTTGCGATTAATCGGCGGTTTGACACAATCTGAGGGTAAAGGTTTTTCGCTCAAGGAACTGTTTTGCATTGTCTTTATTATTTGGAACCATAGGTTAATAAAAATGTTTCGTCACCAAGTAATAAATAATTAGTAGGTATCAGAGTAACAACTTTGTGGTAATTCACGCGTGTGGCACATGATAGCAGTTGATCTGTTCATTTGCTGTTTATTTAGAGTGTATAAGAACTAATACACTCGATACACTAGGCATTCCTGGATAGGTTTCGGCGATAAAATAGCTTTTCAAGGCTAAGTCGTAGACCGAAGTTTGAATATCCAGAAAAAAAATAAAAAAATATAATTTGATTAAAAGTAGCAGAATCTATCTCAAGTGAAATAACATAGGTACAATAACTCTTTCTTACAATAAAAATCCTAAAGCTAGATCTTGGGCATTACAAACTACCTCGAGAAAGAGTCGACCGTAAATAAAAAGTATAGTAATAATTGAATAGAGTCGGCAGCTTGGCGCAGTGTTTCAGTTAATTCCGTTTTTTATGACTTCATATTTCCGCCGCGAGCCATTTGGGGCGCTCCGCTCGGCCAGCGGCGGCGTTGTTACCTACTTGTGACGTAGTAATGACATCGGGCTCGCTGCCACTGCCCACGATAATTATGATTATTACAGTTTTTCTACACCCTTTCACTTCTGAAGGAGATTCCAACGTGATTTTAAATGTAGCAGCTGTTCGTCGACTACAACTCCAAAGACCCTGTCACATTCTTACAGCAGTGTGAGCGCTGCTTTATTATGGTTTGAAGGGTGTGGTAAAAGTGGCATGCTTATCCGAGACGTTGTAACTTCGTACTCAGGGGAAGCGACGCAACAGAAGCCACTGATTATATTCTGAACAACATACTATACAACAGCATACAAAATATACAACTATAGTTCATTACCATCAGGTTACTATCTGCATGCTTGTTTACTACGTATACCTATACATATAATATAAAAAACCCAAAAAATCTTGACTAGCAACGGCACAAAAACCTTCCAGGCGAATGAATCGTTTTAAAGAGTTTTACCGCAGCGGCCTGAATACTAAACCTCTCTGCCTTAGCCACGGCATAGTACTCGTGCATGGAAATGTACATATTTGTAAGCATAATGTTTATAGCCTTGTGATGTAGTCCTTTTTTTACTTTGTTGAAATTTTAATTTAAAAATGCTCTCCCAAAACAGCTTCATTTAAGCCTCTTACGAGTAGGCACTTTATGAACGCTGAAAAGCTTCCCACGCCTTTTTCTTTATTTTCCAATTTGAACGGCTCGCGTCGTTCATATTACACGCCGGTTACGCGACAGTCGTCTAAAGCAACTTTATATTTTTTACTCACTCCGCTTACTTTACGCTTCCCTGCCGACGTAAACCCCGCTATTTATTCGTTAAGTTCGAAACCGACTTTGACATAGATTTGTGTTTACCTTTGCAGCGCCCGGCGTTCCGCGTCGCTCCGTAAGAAATACGAAAACGGTCGCAGCGGAGCGCGGGGCGCCGAGCGCTGCCAAATGTAATTGGGTTTTGTTCGAGACCCGCGAGTACCGGTATCGATTCAGAATTCCATTAGCGCGTCCAGCGCAAGAAAGTTCTGCATTACGCAGGATTAATGGTGCAAAGTGCGAGCGGGCGCTGGAACGAACCGAGCGGCGCCGGGGCACAATGCGCCAGCTTGCAGGAGCTTTGTTTGCCGGGTTTGTCCGCGGCGGAGGCGCCGCTGGCCTCGCCGCAAATTGGTTTAATCGGCTGCTCTTTGTTGCAGCGAGCACGGGTTCTTGCGACGGGTAATGAGGGATCCGGCGCCGCTCGCTTGCGCTAATACGATCTAGATTAATCGCTTAGTACTTAGATGTGCTTAAATGCCTCGTTCTTGCATCTAAGTACCTATTTCACTTCATCGCAAAACCTAATAAATCTGCTCACTTATACTAATATATCTGAATGTTTAATACAAATATGAATTTCACTATAAATATTTTTATTAATGCGACATTACCACTTTTCAGTACTTCCCCTGGAAAGGAAAGTTAATAGTTTCAATGTTACTTGCAGCTGTTAATGCAAGCCTAGTAATTTCGTGGGCAAAGAATGGTACTATAAAAATACTGACTCAGTAAACCCGTCAAAGTTTTTGTGTGTTATCTTAATTTATTCCTACTTAAAAGATGGCTTTAAAAATGGACCGGCCTCGCTTTACGATTTCATTTGTATAAAACATTTACATTTGCGGCGGCGACGTAGCGCTCGGCGCTGGCAGCTCGCCACCGCTGAAAGGATTCGAAGAATGAACGCTCACGAAATTATTACAAAATGTATTATTTCTGATGTTTATACCGACAGGTGCATTGATACTGCCAAGTATCCTCCTATTCTTTATCTATAAATAGATTTATCAATGCTTTGAGCAAGCTTACTTGGTAAGCAGTTTTAACATATTTCTCTGATGATAAGAATATTATCAACATTTGCGGCCATAGTCATACAGACTGAAAAAGTGTTGATTGGAATTTCCATAGAAAAGAATACTTATTTATTACACTTATCGCAACTTAAGATCAACATTTACTCATTAGGAAAGTAGTATAGGATAGAGTAGGATAATGAGGATGATGAAGGTGTAACGACGTGATAAGTGCCTCCTGTGTGCAATGTATCAAGGGGAGTCGTTAAGGGGATTGGCGGGATTCAGGGTTAAGCATGCTCTTGTAACTGAGCGAGGCGGGATAATGAGGCCGCGCTGCAAACACCCCCCCCCCCCCCGCACGCCCTCCCCCCCCCCCCCCCCCCCCCCCCCCGCGGCCCGCGTAATGTATGGCGCTCATGAATTAAGGCGGCCAGGACTTATGCAGGCGTCCGGGTGAAATCTTTCTTAATGGCGCATATAAATTTGCGCGCTCGTGCAGCGGAGCGCGGCGCAGCGCTGGCTGCGACCGCATGCGCTGCTCTGCCGCTAAACCGCTTACACCGTACACTGTACTCGTGCAACGTGAATATACCTACCTAAACGCTTCCCAGAGTAAATTTACTATTTTGCGCGTGAGGGTAAATATTCGCAAAAAATAGTTTTATTATTCGCAAAACCAGTATTAAAAGAAAATTCGTGCCAATCGGGGAATAAAATCCTAATGCTTTTATTTTTATGACATTTAGTGCAAAAACCATTTGAACAAAACTGTAGAATTGTATAAGGTTGCGAATTAGTTTGGACTAGGATACAACATAATTGGTTATGTTGTATCTCGTAACGAACGACTATATCGACGTAAATGCGTAGGTACCACTTGATGTGTTATATCGGCAACTATTTAGTTTAACAAATGTTCAGTTATGAAGAAAATATTGTTAATAATAAAATTAAACATTATGCATCTAAAGCTGGCATTACAAGTGCGCATAAATCCATTTTAATGGTCGAGCGGGAAGTTTCTCAATTAGGGCGCGACACCGCCTCCGCGCATCGCCTCTACGCGAACTTCGCCCGCCAAATCCGCATACTAAATAACATTATAATATTACCTATACATACATAGGTATAATAATATATATATATGGTCGAACAAGGCGCAATAAACATTGCATAAAAATAAAATATTACAAAAGAACCAAAAACGCAAATTTATTTAACTCTGTGTTCGAATTATTCTCTCTTCTCAATTCAAATGCTCATTTAATTTTTAACTAAGTTATAATTATGTTATTTAACAACACAAACTCCCCTCAGCTCATTTCGTAATATTCGCGAAAGAATAATGTGATAAAAAAATCTATTGCAGGTCTTTTCAAAATATTAAAGGACATACCGTCTGTAAAGTAACGTCACCTTCCATTTTTTGACACGCTTTGATTTAAAGTTACCTATCCTTGATGAGAACGTAACATTAGATCCATTTTCCTGAATAGGCAAGAGATACAAATAAGTAGACTCCGATAGAACTTATCACTCTTAACCTACAGATCCCCGAGGATCGCGCCGCAAACAACTTTTCTTTATAAACCTCAATACAAAGGAAAGTAGCACATCTTCTATTTTATCCACACAATGGATCGCGCATCGGCGCTGGATTACCGACCTATCTGCAGATTAGTTTCAGTCAGAACAAAGGACAAATCCTAACTATTTGTCACAGTGTGCCGCCGCCCCAACTTGGCTCCTCTCGACGCGGCAGAGGGTCCATTGTGCCGGTCGCTGAGAAACCAATAACTTAATGTCTTCGCACCTGTATCTTGACACTTTTGCCTCGGACTTCGTATTAACTTCAACACTATATTGAATTGATTCCATTGTAAAAATATAAATGATATTATTTTTATACGAGTAACCAGGAGTCGTATACTTGTTATGAGTAGTGATTGCGAAACAATAATCACCCAAAATAAACTGCATACTGTGTACCTATTTGTACATGAGAGTGCATTATCCCAACTTTATACACAACTTGAATGTAAATAAAAACTTGGTTGTAAACACACCTAAATGTTTAAATTAAAAAAATAAATAACAAAAAACATTAATAGCTGTAATAACCTGCTTTCGGATGATATGAGAGCATCTCACAAACGTGTTAGGGTGCATATACTCGTACATGCCAAATCGCTGGCGGCAATCGGCGACAGTCGCCGGAGCAAGATGTCGCTCATGTGTTACCGTAGTGTCGCTCGTATGTTACTTCCCTTGCCTTGTAACCGAAAATAGCTGTATTTAAAAAATCTAACAAATGAAAACTGAAAAAAATCAGTATTTAAAAAATTGTAACAATGCTGGCCTCAGCAAACCTACCTCATTTTATCTCCATCTACGTCAGTTTTTATAAAAGGTGGATGATAGAACATCGGCTCAAAGGAAGACTCCCGGGGGACCGCTTAAGTAGCCCGTATTCATATTCTTTCTCCTGAATCTCTAACTTCACTTCACTCTTTATAATTTCGCTGCAAACTAAAAACAACCGTCGTTCTTTACGCAGTAACATCAACTCTGTATTTATATTTCAGAGCGTATTTCCCTTTAACTATATTTAACAGCTTTCCAACGACATTGGAACGAACAAGGTAACACCGTACGTAGTGCCAATCTAATTTAAACCCTGCAGCGTCGTCTAAATGTTGAAGACTATTTGCCACGCCGTCAACTAAGGCAAATCCCTTGGCGGCGCAAAATGTAGACCAAGCTTAAAACATATACTACTTTTAACTTTTCTGTGTATCGTCAAATATCAAAACGACAATTCTTTGAAGTCTGGTTTACAAATAAGAATATGGAAACATCAGTAGTGATGTTTCCATATTTATTCTGTTATTGTATTAAAACGGAAAACTAAACCTCGCGACATAGCACAGAAGCGCAACTAGCAGATTGATTGAGAAAACCACAAGTAACTTCATACCTATGTATTTTTATGCGTTTCGGTGGGAGGCCTCAAAACTAGTAATGAATCTATCATCACATAGGACCTCTGTTTTATATGGGCTTGGCTTCAAATAGCCATAGGCGAGAGTGGATCCCTCCCATCAGATAGACAGCATGTTCGTTTGCTACTTTCCTCTTACAAAAAATGTGCAATCCAGAGGTCTAAAGTTGACTTTTGTCCGCAGTGCCCTCAGCCCGCATCCTGGGCGGGCCGGACCTGCACGTGGACATCGGCTCCACCATCAACCTGACCTGCCTCATCCAGTTCAGCCCAGAACCGCCCGCCTACATATTCTGGTACCACGAGGACGAGGTGAGCGGCCGCAAAGTAATTATTCACTCCATTTTATTACTAGCTTAAGATAACAATACACGACAGAGTGGTCTAAGAACATAAAGAGTAAATGCAATACTTCCACTTCTGATAAAAATATTCAGTCGAAACAGTTCTGTGAATTCTTGTATTAGATAAATAAACGCTTAGAAATATAAAATGACGCTGTCATTTCTGAAACAGTTTCAAATAAATAGTACTTCAGATTGTTTTAGACCAGTTTGATTCGTGTATTTAGTTAAGTTAGATTATAGTAGTAAAGTAAGGATCAACGAAATGACAGTCGTTAAGTCAGTTGAAGATCAATCGCCGGCGACTATAATTGAGTTCCGGCGATCAAATGCGATCAAATCGTACGATTATGGAGGCCCTTGATTAAGCTTTATACGCTCCGATTAATGTACTCGGGGTAGTCGGTTCAGATATACGAGCCAAACTATTCGGCTAATACTAGTAAAGGAATTATACTACTAATGAAATATCATTTCTCCTTTTCTAACTGATTGCGTGCACTTGATTGAGGTCGAACATTTTTATATTATTGCAATAACAGTATTAAGTAAAATTGCGGTAATGAAATTGTCCATAAAACGTGATACGCTAAGTATTTAAATAAGACGCACAGACAAATGTCATTAATTTTACAATCCAGATAATTGATTCATTAATTCATACAACGACAAAGACGGGAAATATACCTATTAAGACAGTATTTTTCCCGAACTTTGTGACTCTTGAAGGTACTGTAGGAATAAATTGAAGAATCTCATAGAATCAGCAACCATATAACATGTGCACTAAAGCACGGCAATTGACTGCCGCTATGACATCGCAAACTTTAGCTCAGCCCCTGTCACGTCTCGGTATCCAGGTGTGTCTGAGTTACGCGCGCCTCTCATCCATCATTTTGGTAATTATACAAATATTCTCAATTTGCCAAGTTCAGCCCAGTTTTAGGTGCTCTAGGAGTAATTTATTCCGAGCCCCGGCCAAGGACGGGAGCGCCCGCCGTCTTCCTTACTAATTATATTGAGACGCGCGACGCCTCACAATCAACCAATCTGTAAATATAAATCTTCATCTCCAGGGTATAATATGTTCATTTAGTTTCAAATTGAACCAAGTTGTCGACTTGCATTACTTTGCGATTATATTATTAACAGATATAGGACTTGATTGTCAATATTAGTACAGAACGGTTATTTTAATGCTCCGCACCACAAGGTGCTTGTGACTATAACAAATGATTCAAAAACAAATTTTGATTCACAAGAGAATCTTGTAAATCAGTAGATAATATATATATCTGAATGATAGATGTAGAAATATCTGAATTGACATGATTGCTTTTTCTCAAATTCTTTACAAAAACGTAATTCAGACTTCCAATATTATAAGGCACAGAAACGAGGGAAATATGATAAAGGAATGGCAACATGAGCGTCACAATCAAAATTCCCGAGCGTCGCGGGCTACAAATCAAACATTTTGCTAGTTTGTTGTCCCTACGCCCGGCTCGCTTCCTTATTCGCGTTGCCGAATTTAAATAGGAGATCAAGCTGACTTTGATCATGAATCACATATGAAACTTATATTAAAACGAAGTAAAAACAACTTTCAATTGTTTTCCATCATTTGAGAGTACCTATCGAGAGCTTAACGACTGTCATTCATATAGATTAGCGCACAAAATTACGAGCAAACGAAATAACACGACGTTGATAATCAATTGGTTTTCTGAAACAAATATTGAATTTTGTGACAACAAATAAATCGTCAACCTTAAGGCGGAAATTGGGCGAAATCCATCAGTGTTCGCCGGGCTGCAGCTGCGTGACTGCCGGCGCTGGCCAGCGACGAGGAAATCACTTGTATTACCCCGGGCCCATTGATTATTGTGATTGATATTACGCGTAACGACTCTCTTGTGTATTGATTGTCTATAAATTATTTCATCATACACAGATTAAATTTTACACTTGAAAGAACGAAAGAAGTTACGTTTAAAGGTGGTTACAATGTTTACGATGCAGGAGAAGTATACCTGCTACTACAATGTACATGTGATAAAACGACACAGTGTTGTTGTTTCAAATCAGATGAATAGGTATTATTTATTACTTTAAAATCAAATAAGTAGATAAAAAAATTAAAAACCTGCAAGTCGAGTTTACAACTGAAACTAAAACGAATATCTTCAAATTGTTGACATCTTCTCTTTAATATATCAAATAAGGCTTAGATGTTTAATCATTTAAGCCGCTTGTAGTGCATTGCTCTTACACGTGCCCGCTACGAAAATATATGACAGATTGATAGCATATGAAATAAACGTATCCAATGTGACATGTCTCGAACTTATATCTAAAGTTTAATTAATCAATCACAAATATAATTGGTGGTGTAACGGAATGGCATGTAACTAACGAGAACATGCGTGCGACTCCAGAGACTCCACGTATTATTAATTTGTACAAATTATAATTTATAATTGGAAAACCGTAACAAGCTTACGGAGTGATACGGTGCCTTCGTTATTGCCTTCTAATTAGCAAATGAATACATGAACGACCTTATAATATTTAGTTGATTTTATAATATGTAGTTTTACTTAAGTCTAGACGTCTCTTATTTATTATTTTAATGTTGTATATGATCGACCATATACATTCTTATAGTCACATAAAAATGATAATCATAAAAAACAATAAATAATGTTTATTTCCAGTGGATGACTCTTTTAAAATGAAGTCAAGGATAACAGCGCTAAATTAAAACCAACATCAATTATATTCGCATCATATTCAGGACTTAAAAATAACATTATAAATTAAAATATGTTAGTCATATGTCTTAAAATATTTTAATGATATGAAAAATAAAACGATGAATTCACAAAAAAAAAACTTGCGCAAATATTATTTTCAACGCCCATACTATCAGTATCTAAAATGAAAACTTTCTTGGCTGTTCATCTCCAAGCGCCAATTTGTGGTGTAGGTAGTAATAAGTTGAGGCAACAAGCACTGCTTACAATGTAGTTATTGGAGTTGTACAAGTATTGTCAACTTTAATTGATCCAAGTTGGGGACGTGAGCCCCGCGATATTAGTTCCGCGGGCCGCCGCCCGCATGCTAACGCGCCACTTGCGCCATCTGATGGTTTTGAGATAAATCACGAAAATTCATAATTGAAATCCCTGTCAACCGCCTTAATTACGACTGGATATTAATTTGAAATTACGTCAAGCGCCAAATTACCTTCGATGAGATTTGTAAAGGAATGTTCCGAGAACAGCAACATAAAACAATTTAATAATAACCGTTATAATTACTACCCATTCCCGAAGTAAAAATTTAAATGAAAGGATAAAAATTGACATTATTTCACATCAATATTAAAAATAATAGTAGTTCCATTGTTTATATAAATATGATTAGTACGTAAATAGAATGTAAATTAGACTCTATAACATAATGTAATTTGTTGCCAACAGCAAAATATGTCGTATCTCGCTGTTTCTGTGTTTACATGTAGACATTCAATTTATACATTCCGCTCACTAATATTATGAGTATTGTATTTACGTATTTAGTAAAATATTAAAGCCATATGAGCGTTGTAGGTACTGGGTAAAATATTAAAGAACAATAGATACGACGTTACTTCATTTTGGGAGTATTTCCAACGTAATAATAAAATAACATGTTTACTTCTCGTGTTGCTAAGACGGGGACGATCACGGTACAAATGTATTGTATTTTCTCATAACTTGTGTTTATGCTAGTTCCAATCAATGGTAGTTAAGTAATTCGTGATCAATCAATTCATAATCCTCATTATATTTTTAAATTAGCCACATTCTTATAATCCACAACGTATACAGCGTTATTGAAATTAGAAGGATTATTAGTTAAGTTACGAATAATTCAATTTAAGTTATGGTTTAAAGGCTGGTTATTGTGCTGTACCTTGCATACGTTGTTAACGATGGAACCGTCGCCCGCGTCCCATGACCTTGCTAACGGTGTGTGAGCGGTTATGAGAATGCGGGCGTGTGGTGTGTGAAGCAGGTGATATCGTACGACTCGTCGCGCGGCGGCGTGTCGGTGGTGACGGAGAAGGGCGCGGCCACCACCTCGTACCTGCTGGTGCAGGACGCAGCGCCCGCGGACTCCGGCCGCTACTCGTGCGCGCCCTCCAACGCCGAGCTCGCCTCCGTGCGCGTGCACGTGCTCAATGGTAACGTTTTCAAAAATATTATCCTACTTATTATAAACTAGTATTTACCCGCAGTTTTTTTGGTAACGCCTTCACGCCTTAACTGCTCAACCGATCGTTATGAAATTTTGCACACACATATTAAGGGGTCCCGAAGAGGGCGTAGAGTACCTTTCATCCCGAAAAAACGTACTATTCCCGAGGCATAGAAAAGTAACTTTTATACCAACAACCTACTTTGATACCTACGACCTCTTTGTACGAATGTACACATTAGCGCGAACGAAGCTGCGGGTAAAAACTAGTAATAAATAAATGTAAGTATACATTTTTTTAAGTAGAAAACTGTTATTAAAGTTTCCATTATTGATTTGCTTCGAATAGTTGTCAATTACAATTGTCACAGTTACCTATATGAATTTAGATTTCCGTTTTGGGACTGGGTGTGTGTGTATTCGTGTATGTGTGTCCATGGCACCCACGACAAAGGAGAAAATCCTACTGTCGGGCTATGAGTATAGAAATCATTTTAGTTTTTACTTATAAAAGTAGATCCTTTACAAAAATCTTTTTGAACGATATTAACCTATCACCATTTCCCAAGGTTATAGATATAGAAGGGACAGTGAAGAGCTCTCCACAATAACTCCAGTCGATGTTAAGTGGTCACTGCCATCCAAGGACATCTGCAATCGACCCCAGATAAGATTTTTATGCTAGCCGATCACAGATAAATACGTTGCTGACCCTGATAACTAACTTAAAGCCCCTCGAATATGTATATCGACTATATGTATATCGAATATGTATTTAAAATTCCTGCTCTAATATAGTTAATTTTATATCTTCAATAAGTATTCTTTACTCTGCATTTTTTTGGTCAAAACTACAACACAGCCATAATACTCCAAAGCTATAAAATGGGACAATATGAATACGCTTACAAAAATGCTCTCATATCTTCACAGAAAAAATATTGAGGAATATATAGAAACCACTATAAATGAAATTACAAGAAACACTAAGTGAATGTTTCTGGAGCAATAAGTCCGCGTCGCCCCACTTCTTATTATTTCCATGCGTTCAGTGGTCCAGTGGCTGGTCTGACCTATTTTTTCCGAAGACGAAGCACCTTTCACTTAAACTGCAGTCCCTAATGGCATTGCTTTGAGGTCAGCCGCCGTTAAGAGGTCACTTGTAACGATGCGTCAATTTACACTTGTTTGTTTTGTTATATACTTAAGTACTGTTCGTTTAATGTGTTAGGGTTTGTTTTTACCTGCAGTATAAGGTGTTAATGTATAAAAAAATTAGATGTATGTATAAAGAATATGTCCTACCATTATATGTTCTATTCTGTTTGGAATCTTTAGAGAATCGTCTTGCTTTGATGGCGGATCTTTGGTACGTACAAGGTTTGGTGCAATTATAAAAGTATCACTATTAATCTTTTTATCGTTAAAATTACAGTCTAAAAGATTTAGTAGGTACTGGTAATTCAACATCCTAGTACTGGGCCGTAGTACTCAAAAACAGCAACTTATTAGTATATTTTAAGATGTATAACACTATTACCATTATCTAGTAAGGACAGATGAATCAATGACCCCCATAGTAGTGTGGTTAATCTGTGGTGTCGGTGTGTTGCGGCAGGCGAGCGGCCGGCGGCGATGCAGACGGGCTCGGCGGGGCTGTCGGACAGCTCGCGCTGCATGGCGGCGCTGCTGCTGGCGGGCGCGCTGCACGCGCGGCTGCTGCGCGCGCTGCTCGCCAGCTGATGCCGCGTGCGCCACTGACTCAGTGCCCCAGTGATCGCCCTCGACACGTGTTCTCCTACATCCTTTTATCCGGCGGAAACTTAGTTCGCGCCTAATTAACTACCTAATAAACTTATTTAATGACGTTAGATCTTAAAGTGTAAGCTTTTTATGACGAGCGAGTGATGTGTGGCGTCGGGTCGCCGCGATTGATCGTCACGTGTCGCAGCCGTTCCGGGGAGGGGAGGGTCCTCCGACGTGTGCGTGCTTGTAAATTAATTACCGTCTTGTAGCGCGTCCCGCCGCCGCGCCGGGTCCCGTGTAACCGTTTCGGCACGATGTTCCGCGCTGCCGTCTGCATAATGGATGAACGTTACACTATTCAACGTTACACGATACGCGTAGGCGAAAGGTACCGCTTTCGAACTATGCTAAATCTATTCACATACAATAATTAGTAACTACAGCAGCATTATGTAAGATAATGAATTTACGGTATATGAATAATTTTGTACATACGACGTTCGGCGCTCGACGACGCTCTCCGGAACGATTGTCGACTTACTCTTGTTTTGTAAATCACAATTGTTGCTCCTCTAGATACTGTAAATACGATTTGTTATAAGGAGCACATTTGTATTTAATAATAATGTATTTATAAT
Source organism: Urbanus proteus proteus (assembly GCA_018251915.1). NCBI lineage: Eukaryota > Metazoa > Arthropoda > Insecta > Lepidoptera > Hesperiidae > Urbanus > Urbanus proteus. Next base: position 11,768 of record DWPV01000339.1, on the reverse strand, counting down.
TGTGAATCGCCGTCGCCATGTGCGACGGAACAGGTGGTCGAGTAACAGCATGAATGCCCGTGCGCTACATGCTGCAGCGGAATCATTCGACTTACGATTCTCAACGAATTTTAACTAATTTGATTATTACTTAATTTGTAAAAGTTATTGCTCACCTGCAGCTATTCACATTTGTAATGTTTAAAAATGTACTTCAGTTAAATCTCTGTTAAAACTAATTCACCTTTCCTTTCTATCTTAAAATTATTTAGTTGAAAGAGAAAACATTTGTCATACTACGCACAGTGTTAAAAGCCGGTTAAAAGCATACATTGAGTGGTACGGCAAATATGAACAGCTCAGAGATACATATAATGTGTCTGAGCACTCGTTATATCGACGTTAAATTAATTGTGAAAGTACCTCCCGGTTATAATGTTATAGGATGTGGGAAGTTGGAAAGTACTCGAAGACTTCGAAGAACAAAATAATTGCTTTCGACTTTAAGAGGTATAATTATTCACTCATTTATACAGATCTTAAAATATTAACATAAAATATAAAGAATAATGTTTCAAGGCCTGGCAGTGGGATACAACGAAGCCAATCAGACAATCGACAGAGTACATTGAGACACGCGTGAGATATCATTACTTTCTGTGACTTCTCACATTCCTAACCATTGAAAGATTTAAGAACTATGTTGATATGCAATGATTATTATTATTGTACACTAACAGATCACGAATGTTCAGTTCTGTGATGTTACATATTTAACATTGCTGGGGCACACTTGGACAGACATACTTTGGAGGGACTCAGGTTTCTTCCTTTTGATACTAAATCACATTGCAAGTCAGTACCAGCGTTAACAAGCTTACTTCAAGATCACCAAATAGTATTTTTATGTAGGACGATGAACAGATAAACATCGCGGTAGTGTTTCACTGACCAATGGCTTTCTTTTGTCAGTTCGATGCCATTATAACGAATACAATGATATACAAAGTGGTCGGTAATGCGAGTTAGGGGAGAGGATACATATTTGTTCTCCACAAAACTTTCCAGACGAGAAACTTGATCTTGTCTTACGTATAGGTGATATTTCGCCCACTTTGCGACACTCCTCATATAAATACATATATTGCTGTACATTATATCAACTTTTATTGAAGATTTACAATGTAGGGAACGACTACGCTGAAATAAATGTTTCGTATTCCTAAACAATATGAAATAATATTCGTTATTTCAGAAAACAGCAAGGTCGACACGATATGGCATATACATTGACACATATACATTTTTTTATTTAAAATAGGTTATTGGAAATATAACCATAACGACGCAGTTGTTAAATAAGCAAGGAACACAAGTAGCGTGTGCTCCACAAACATGAATAACTTTCCAAATATGTACCTCACTAGAATTTTTGTCATGTTTGAAACATAGACAGCTTTAAAAATATATTTCATGAATTTTTCAACACAGAGCGCTACCGATAAATCTATTTTCCGCTGATACTAGTTGTCGTATCTCTTGTTACATCCGCTCCGCCCCGTTTCTTTGTCGGAGGAATGTTCGCGATTTTCTAAAATAAATACAGAACTGAACGTTCGATGGAAGCAGCGGGAGTGATTGTGAACTACGCGAGCATTCTATTGTAAGTTAGTGTTAAGTGGAGGCTAGCGGGCGCCGCGCCAAGCCTGTCGCTGGCTAATTTGCTAGAGGTGATTTAAGCCTTTGTGAATCCACGCAAGATTGAGTACGCGCATGACTTATGTGACCTATATTCTATTCTTTGCCATGTTGACAAATATCTGTAACGGACCGGAAATAGATCGAACTTTGGACACAGTAGCTTTGAATACAATAGCTTTAGGGAACACAAGTAAAACTTGTCGATTTTGTCGATGAACTATCTCTGAACGGCGTCAATCGAAACTGGAGCAACAGAAGCATAAATATAATATTTTCGGGCTTTTGGATTAAATATCGCTATTCAAATAAAACGTGTAACAGAATGGAGGTGGCACGATTTGTGTGCCGATCGCGTTTTATTGGGCAAGTTGGTCGCGGCGTCGGGAACTATGCTCATTTAGTATTTACCGAAGTTGGACAATTAAAACGTTTAATTACGCCCGGTGGGCCGCTCTCGGCGTGTTTTAATGTTATCAGATCGTCGCGTGCCCTGAGCCTGAGAGCCTAATATAATAGATCCCAGTTCAGTAAATAACAAGAACCTTTAGACCGGAAGACTACTTGCAAAGTAAAGAATAAAGTAGACTTCAACTTTCAAATACTCTTTCCAAATAGCTACCTGCTATTAATGTTATCAAAAAGATAAATGAAAATATTTTGTATACAACAAAACATAGAAAAAACATTTTGCGTTTTCTATACAAAGGACATAATGTCTTATTTTTAATTTAGCGTCATTTGAAAAGTTCATATGTCGAATAAGAGCATATGCCTTGTTACGTACGCTATAAAGTTCCTAGGCTGAAAAATAACTCTCTGAACACAAGGACCACATATGACATAAAACACAGGTAGCTTAAAATAAAAGTAGAATATTCATACATTCGCGCCACAGATTACCGGATAAAAATGTGTATTAATATTTGGCTGACGTTTCGACAGGCGCACCTGTCGCGGTCGGGATTGCGATAAACCGGCGCGCCTCTTATTCGCCTATTATCTGGCTTAATAAAAGCGAAATACTGCGACTTTATATTGAAACGTGAATATAAAATTGTAATATTTTATTTAAGCATAAAACAGCTTTTTATTAACATAGGCAACAAGTACAGTATGTAAGAATTAATAGTTTTAACTAGGTACTCGTGAAATCAATATTGTACAAACTACCGCTCCTGCTACTCAGCACATTTTTTCTCTCAGAAAAATATCTTAAATAGGAGACAACGGGGCCCAAGGCTTTAGTCTTCTATCCTGAGCAAGTGTTCAAACTCAACGACATTCATATGAAAATACGTTTGAAAAACTTTTTTTAGCAATAATAAGTAGCACAGACCGATCCCGCCACAAAGCGCTTCAATATTGGCATGTTGGCAACGCGAAGACTCCATACGCTCGAGCTTGCGCGGATTACGAGAGACTTATTATAATCTGAGACCGACTCGTTATGTACGAGTTTCAGCACTTGTATTTGAAATATTATTTCGCCTTCATTTTAACATGTAGGTGTTGTAAAGAAATTGATTTGAGTGTAGCGTTTCGCATACCGTATTGATACGCATCTGCGTTAATGTATTCATACGTGTTGCTAATGTTCGAAAGTCATTATTTATTGCTATAAAATACAAAGATGCCTAGTTAATCTGAATGAGTACGATATAAGCTGGTGCGTATTAAAACGATATGCGAAAAACACTATAAAATGTTCGTTTATTGTAAATGATAAAAACCTTTGTATATTTCCTGTTTAATGTTAACGTTGTTATATTATAGTGGTAATACCTAATTCGTAAGCACTTCACAAACCTTTAATAATTAGTACATACAATTTAAAGAACGGTATATAAATGATATATAAATAAGGACGAAATATGAAATGATAGTTAAATGAGTTTTGTTGGAGCATTTTAATATTTCAATGATACACCCGAAAATTTACTTCCTTGTACCAAAAGTTTTGTAAGAAAATTATAATTTATCTATATTCAAACTTGGCTTGTTTTTATGAATACAAATGAATCCTTGGCGGTATTTATTAATTAAAAGTTTTGTACTGATATAGACTTCGTGTTTGCGTTACGACCTCAGGGTCCATTTATAGGACAGCAGATCTGCAAGCTGAGATCACGGGGCGTATAATTTTCGAGTATAGATGTATTATTATGTTCTGTCGTGCATTTATTAAAAGGTACCCATAATTGTTCTATCTGCGTAACCTGCTTCTGTAAACGTTACAAATTATAAAATATATGTTAGAAAAATACTATTGTTAGCATTTGAAAAAATGTAAAAAGGACCAAGTTGTTTTCCTAGCCCAATCTTTTAGTGTTTCTGTAATGACTTAATTAATAAATTAATAAGGCTGTAATAACAATGTATGTGAGATTACTTTTAATCGTTCTCTGTGTAACGTGTAACAATAACGGAGTGTAATATTTGTGTTCACAAGATTCCATACATTTCTCTAAAGGATTTGACAACTAACACCCCTTACCATAATAGGTATTGTAAATTAATAGTTAATTTAACTTAATGGAAATTTTTGTATAGAATAAATTGTAAATATGAAGATCTATAATAGAGAAGGTTTTACAATAAAATCGATTTAAGTAGGCGATAACACTATGAGATGTATGATACGAGGCTATGTATGTAAAACATGAAACTATATGTATACATGAATCGAATAAGTTTGTTTTCAAATAAAATATTTAATATTTATACGTTGTTTCATTGAATTTCCTGTTTTTTAATAATACTGAAGTAACAGACGACCGGCAGTCCACCCGGTGGTATCGTCACTGCCGCCCACGGACCTAATCAAAACTTAATAAGGTTTGGATGCTCCCTTTGAGTTAGTCCTAACTCCTTGGAACGCCTCGGTTTCTATGTCTCTCTCTTTCCATACTCTTCAAAATTGAATGCAGCAGTGGTTAGTAACGCTGTTACCAATCTGTGAAAACAGCAGGTATAGGAGTGGCGGTGGTGCCTGTGCAGTCAGACCATAATGTTCTTCTACCTTAAATCCTTGTACTCACTAACAATGTAACGGGCCTACAATATTCTACGAATACGTACACGTTCTAAGCTCTTTTTACAGCAGGGCCAAAATTAATTTTAAATTCTTTATGTACGTGATTGTTGAGATGATTGTAGAAATAGCACCGCAGTTGGTCCCGGGGTCCGGGGTCGATTCCCGGTCAGAATTCACGAATTCAGATTTCTGTTCTGGGTCTAGACGTACGTGTATTTATTTATGTGTTCATGGCACCCACGACACAAGAGAAAATCCTACTGTACCTACGAGTGTAGAAAGCGTTTTTATATACATATACATAAGTTTACAAAATCAGAGAGACATGATTCGAATCTGCGACCTGTTATTGGAAATTCCGATATTCAACTAGGCTCTACCATCATGACTGCTTTACTACTGAAGTGTGACGGCATATCATTAAAGCGATCGAGTAATGTGACGTCAATTTCACGTTCCATTGCACAAACCTATCTGATAACATTTCATGTTAGCGGAACGATTCATGAAATGTTTTATACAAAAAAAATCTTTATATTTAGCTCTCACAGAAATAGCCTGTTTATTTTTTGTGTACAAATTTATAGACGCCGACTGTTCATTTAAATGTTGTCGTGTAGTAATGAAGGTAACGTCGGCTATTCGGTAACCTTTTTCAATAAAACGTGACAAGCCGCCCTTTCATACGTACTTGTGCGTTTGACAGCCGCGCGATTGCACGACCCCGCCATTCCTCACATCCGCCGCCTGAAAGATTCAACATTACTCCTATATTTGTCGGGCGCTCCTCCTTCGGCTATAAATCAATCCTTTCGAGTCGCGTTGTTTTTCATTGTAGTACGTGTCAGGATACAAAGATGTAGGTTTGAGGAGGGTTCAGACATCGATATGATCCATTCACAATGCGATTGACTATACGGCTATTTTACATATTTTTGTCTTAGAGCGGCGTTCATATTGTTGTTTTCTTACAAGTAATAAAGTTACTAATAATAAAAGAGAAGACGTCTTTTATGTTGTTCTAAAGTTGTAACTATTCTGTATGAATTACATGATATGGATTATAAATGTTATCATGGACATTGTGTAGAATTAATAAATAAATGATGTCCACGCGGAATGGCATCTCTCATTATATGTTTCTGACGACAGTATAATTTCGAAGTTACTACAAAAGTCATCCCCAGAAAGCGCTGTCGCATCCCCAGTACAATGGCAATTTACCGTACAGTTGCCGTCGCGGACAACAACAAAACTATAAAATTCGCGTAAAACGCCACCGCGCTCCACTGACTGAGAGCCACTCGTTTCTGAAATACGGGTCCCGTAAACTAACACCGATAATTGCACTGACAAACTGAGTATTTATAATTAAATTAAGATATTTAACTACAACACATACCAACTAGGAATACTCGACATTATTTATCTACTTACCTCACAATTCTGCCAAGGCATTAGTTTGAACAAAATCAACACATAGTTAAATCGACGGGACAAGCCCGTTTAGAGTACATTCCCGTGTCGCCCCGTAGCGTGCCGTGTTGCCCCGTGGCGTGCCGGCGTGCGGCGTGCCGGCGTGCAGCGTGCGGCGTCGTGAGGAGCCGTGTCCCGCTGTTCGCTAAATTGATCAACTGTGTACCTTTGTATTAAAATATTTCTCTGGTAAATACCTACCCGATAAGTACATATTTTCCACGTTTTTCCTCCTAGAAACTCCTTAGAGTAATGACAATTCATTGTAACAATATTTTTATGGAACTTATCATTTATGATTAACTTTTTTAGAAAAAAACGATAAAAGACGTATTAAAGATACTGACTTTTATTTTAATATTATAGTCAGGATTATAATTAAGTAAAATCCCTCTTACGCTCCTCCTAGACTACAAGTCATAACTTAAACTAACCGCCAGTTAAACTTTTACTTTCCAAAGGACCTTTATATAGAAGCATATTGTAATTAAACCTACATAAATACATAAAATGTCCCAAAATTAAAGGCATTTCATGCTTTCATGATGGTAGTTATTTTCCGCGTCGCCAGCGGGTTATTCGGAGTTATTCAACATGGCGCTACATCGCAGATAAAAACTGTCTCATTATCATAGAAAAACACAACGCTTTCTCTTTATGAAGCCAGAAAATATAAATTCACAACCGTTACTCATATGTTAATGATTTTCCTGGAAATAAAAGGTGAGGAAGCAAATGGAATTCGGGTTATATCCAAAACAAATAACCATAAAGTATGCGCACAGTTAATACGTGGGATATGATGAATTCACGGAAAGTACACAAAAGTTAACATTAATACACCTTTAATTTGGAATTCAGACGAAATAAATGAGGTTGCAAATGGCAATAATGACTGTTAAGCCTTTTTAATGTAGCTGTAATTATTTTTCTCTATATTAATATCAATACACACGTAAACCTATTCGTACCTACATCATTACCGTCAGGACTTTTATTGGTGAATTGGATCTTTATTGGTGAATATACGTTATACAGTACATATGGATGGGTTACATTTATGGTAGCTCTATTATCGACCCGGTCTGGGTATATAAATTATGTCAAAATTTTAAGTAAATCATATACATATATTTTAATTTTCTTATATTATTGAGTATATGTCAAAAATATCATAAGAGCTTTTAACAAACCGATATACACTCGGGCACGAAATACGAGGATTAATTCTCAGGCAGCCACAACATTGTTCAATCGCCATTTAATATCTGTGACGTATGGCGGCCATAGATTCAGGTTTCAAAGTCCAGAACCTAGAACAAGTGCCGTTTCTTGTTCTCGTACTAATAGCAGCCTGGGAACCATTCATTGCGCTTGACTGATTGCCACGCCGGTGGAACTTTGTTAAGGAACGTATACACTACGCTTCTTTTCTAGAAAAACCTCGTTATTTGTAGATTTTGGGTTGATTGCTGTAATTACTTAAACTTAATTTGACGTATCTTTGGAGGAATGTAAAAAAATCATAGGTATATTATTATGGTACCTACGTGTATCCTTATGAAGTAATTTTAGAAACGACCGTCTTTTATGACTTAAGTTATGACTAAACAATCACTTAAAGACAATTGATTTTACCTTTTTCTGCTGTGATAAAATTTAAAATCCATTCATAATACGTTTCAAGCTTATCTAGAACATATCACAATTTGTTAAGTTATAGCAGTCTTTAGTTTGTAGGTGTAAAAAGTAATTTTGAATGCCTTTATGTTACTAAAAAAAATACTTTGTGCGTGTTTATATGATATGTAATAATACGCGATAGTGCAGAATGGTCAGTTATCAATGCAAAGGGAGAAAAATATTTGCATATTAAATTCCAGAGTAAATTTCCCTTCGAAATAAAACCACCGGATCCTCTCCCTTTATTACTTTACTGTTTGTTCAGCGAGCTCGGGGCGCTCTGCTAACAATCTCCTTCATTGGCATTTAAAACACTTAGCACTCGTGAGTAATTAAAACTGGTACCAAATAATTTTTATATGTAAATAAGTAAACCTACGTCCGAAAACACCGTAGGGTAAAGGAATTGAATAAAAGAAGACGAGTAATCATTTTTCTAAAAGTAATATTCATCCAGTAATTTATCCTACATAGAAGTATTATTTAGTTAGTTATTATTATTTAATGAGAAAGGGAGATTAGGAACTAAACCAAGGAAAAAAATAGGAGTTAAAACTTATATTAATACACCGTCAACACGTCAAGTAGGCACTTACTGCGTCGGAAAGATTTATGTTTTGTTGACGCATTTTACGTTTAAACCAATTTGAAATTTCACTTCATAAGGGAATACTTTTGTAAAAAAATATCATATATAGAAAACCGGTTCTGTTACAAAGTCGCTAATATCAAAAACAAAAAGAGATCCGGAATCAATAAATCCTATCTGAACGGATGGAAAAAGCGGGTCCCTCCGACAAGAGTAATTAGGTCCGCAGCTTCCGCACGCAAAAAGCGCCGAATTAATAAGCTGGCCGGCCGATCAAGGGCAGTGCCGAGGATTAACTAAATAAATACACTCCTAATACATACGCATTTTTCATACGGATAAGTTGATAACGCCACGGGAGTAAAGAATTGCTTGTTTTAGAGGAAGCTCAATAATTTTGTAGGCTCGGCTAAGTTAATTGTAAATTAACAAATTAGGAAAATGTAATGTTATTCAATTTAATTCTAATTTATGATCTTATCAATCTGATAGTGTAAAACTTTTAATCAATTATAAAAGCAATTTGTTATGAATCGTATTTTTGTCATTTGAATAACTTTTATAAAATTTCCTACACATAATTCCTATTAAGTAACTTTGTCTCCTCAATTCGAGCTTTACAATGTTTAAGAAGTGAAAGCACAATATTGAGCGAACCTAGTAAAGCAGTCATTACTAACATACAATATTAAAAAACATGTCTCAGTAAGAATCAATTTCGGATAAATGACAAGCGTGTGTCAACTGGCCTTGAATTAGGAGACTATTCGGTTATCAGTCTAAGGCTGGAAGCAAATGATGTGTTCTACTTACATATATTTACAACAAGTCTTTTTAACCATTACATAACTGACCACCGTAGACCACCATAGTGAAACAGTTACCTTAAACCCATAAAATATATGGTTGTAGTATTCATTTATTAATAAAGATATCAAAACCAATTAAAGTTGATAGCAACTTACCCTGATTTGTTAGTATTCCGATTGAAGTGTTGAAACAATTTGTAGCTTATTATAATTAGCGTGATTGTTCCGCACAGCTTCTAGGTATTACTCAATAAATTAACAACTATATTATTGGTCTTCATTTCAAAGGCCAAATTAATACAAATCAATACTAAAAATAATATCTAGCAAACAATTAACAATACTACATTCGCATACATATACATAATATATATTAAAAATATAGCTGTAGGGTAAGTTCTGTACGGTATAATTATCTCATCACCACAAAAGCTAATTTTTTTCTCAAAATAAAAACAGTGACCGTGTATAAATAGATAGTGTAGATACCTACGTATCCTCATAAATTGCGGTTATGACGTACCGCACAACAAGGAATATAATGCAATGATAAGATCAGCAAGCATAATATTTCGTCGCCGACAAAAGGCCCTCGTGTTTTCATGCGCAATGTGATTACACCTGCATTATGCACGCCGAAGATAAACACATAAAACGGCTTTGTGACCGCCGGCTGCCACAGGAAATGGCTCGACAATGAAATATTTTTGAACATGCTGTGAGTGCTCCTCTTTCTCCTGTTCTCAAGCCAGCAAAGAGTCTGGTAACGACCACAGTTAGGACTCTAATCCGAACTGGTTTTGTTAAGAAATGTCTTTTAGGCGACGTTGACCACCTTACATTATGTGGTGCTCGCTCGTCATGCTCGTTTACTACGTCTATTATAAGTTAAAAATATAATACAATGATAATCAAGTGCAACACTAATACAATCATGACTAATAAATTAAAATAATTCTGTGTTTTATTATTATTCTCCATTTTTCAAATGACGTCTCTAAAAGATATAATTCTAATCAATGTTTTCATTGGGATGTTTTATTTCCATTTTTAATAATCTCCCATTATCTATTACTCCCATTTTCCATATTTCATTTCAATAGATATTATCGTTTCATTTTCCACTACTTACTTAGATTCCATTAAATATATTCTGGTTTTAATTTGTTGCATTTGTGTTACAGATATTATTAAGATTTTTTCATTTATAATTAATATACAAATATATAGTTAGAATCTTTGTTCTATTGAACCATACAAACCTGGTAGTATGGAATTCAGAAAGAGTGTGGTGCTTTGGCCGTAATAAACTGAAAATCAAATGGCCCATCGGTGAATTCGCGCCAGTCACAATGAAAAACATTAACACAAAAACGAAGATGGTGAAGAAAAGCCATTCGGCAAAAATAAAATATGGCATCAGCAAAAGTGAAAAATCAACAAAAATATATCGACATCTGTAGGTTACCTACCTAATCCTTCCCCTGTAAAAAGTGGGTAAAAATAAAACTGCAGCACGTACGTAAGCATAAAAAGTAAAAATAATATTTGTCTACCAAATTAAAGCAGTTACGTACAACGTTTATGACATAGAACTGAAAATAAAACGAGACTACATGTTTGCCGTCGTCAAGCGAACCAACACGCCGCAGACCGGCGCAAAGGACCAATTCCAAACTCCCGACAAATACTTGAAATTAGTTAATGTTCGCTGTGAATATTTGAACGATGCCATCTTAAAAACAACTGAACTGATTTTAATGAGAATTTAAAAATACAGTAGTACGTAGAGAGTATAGAGAAAACTTTTACTTTAACATAACTGAAACACTATATTATGACAAGATTTGCTAAGTTATTTGCGACACCGGTCGACACACGCCGGCTCCGCGGATGCAGCTCCCAGCGCCTGCATTATTCGCCACTCGTTTAATTACCTCTGCAAGTGAGAGTGACACATTTGATCTAAAATTCAATTACATTCACAGCAGAGGAATTTTCTGTCGGAAACCTCTCCGCATTCGGTTCAAGTACAAAGAGGGGCACTTGAATAGTTAAAATAACAAAGTACCTGCACGTTTTGCCTCGCAGTGTTTGTGTTTGAGTTTCAGCATTTTGACAGGCTTTTAAATAGAAGAGACAATCGAGTGCCGCTTACGCAACACGGCAGGAGGGTGCTGGGTTCAGCAGCCGGCGGTGCTAGATATTAATGTAGCAAACAAATACCTATATTAAATGTATTTCTAATATCATTTAGATTTCTATTTTTCAAACACTGTCAAATACTTACATAATATCATATACTAAAATATAAAGAAAAAGATTATCTTACACTACATTTACTGAGAAGGTTTGGCGATTTTTTATACATTTACCTGTGACTCATATTATACGATAATATAACATAATAGTGTTCAAAATCTATGTTTAGTATACATTTTACTTACATTGTAGCGTAATAAGGAAATGAGGGGATCTTCTCGTAGCAAACATCCGC
>DWPV01000338.1:0-31574 GCA_018251915.1 Urbanus proteus proteus | reverse complement strand
GTTGATGTGCGAAGTACACACAATGGAAATTAAAAAAAAAATGATTTTCAATTCTTTAGCCTCATATTTTTCGACTCTTCGTAGGTACCTAATTTTTTTTTCATTTAAATTTTCTTGTAAAGAAACTTTAATAAATACCTTCACAAGAAAGTGACTTAAATCTGTGTAAAGTTTACTTAAATAAAAAACAAAAAGTAAACATTGAACTCACTTCCTACTCGCATTAACCTGCTCTACACGGCGATTACGTTGACAGTGACCTTAGCATATCCCTTTCAGCCTTGGAACGAATAGGATACGCCTGTAACAGCCAGGAATAAGTTCTGTTCTGACGTCCGTTTTTGCTGATAGTCAATCCTGCTTTATAAAGATATTCGCTCAATAATGTGCAAGTAATATTTAATAGTCGATTAAATTATATTAAAAATACATAAAAAATAAAAAAAAGCAAAAAACCCTAACTTCTAACTGAGAAATAAAAAGGAGAACGAACTTTCCCCTTATTATCAGTTAACTGTGACCTACAATTTTATCCGCGGTTTAATGTTTTTTTACATATATTTTAACAAATTTTGCTAGAGTAAATAGACTTTAACAGATACAGGCAAATTGTATTATTTTTATTAAAAAAAAACTGGGGACTGTAAAAGACGATACAATTTTTTTCGAGTCATTTAATAAAATTGCATTACTCATAAGATTTATCAGAACGTAGCATATCTAATAAGTTAATCTAATTTGTACCCTTTAATAGACGGGGAAATGCAAGAAAATAATGAAGATAATTGTCACAAAAAGTAAATAGAGAAATCTCTGGCACCATCGTTACTTTCCATCATGTAACATTGTGGTCATTTCTAGCTTTTTCCTATGATTGGATCTGGTGGACCAGAGATAGTTATCAATTACCTTTTTTTCTATTGTTTTTGTGTTAGTTAGTTGTGGTTCTAAGGGAAATACTATTCTAGATTCTCGAGAAGTTGACTTATTTATAACGTAACATAAATTTCTATCGAAATTTTGGTGTAGGTAGTACTTTCATGTCATGCTTATTATAAAGTTGGTAGCTAATTAGTAATCCGGCCGTAGAAGATCACATATCGACCAGAAAATATTTGATGTTAATTTATATGCCAATAAGAATTACAAATTGAATGAGATAATATATAGATTTATTAAAGTAATGACGAAATATTAAAGATCTGGCATATAAATTAATTACTATCTGGCATTAGTTGATACCATACTAATTCTAGTTACTGACTGATTTTTACATTCGTCCATAATTAGGAAACAGTTCAATAGCATTAAATGCGGGGTTCGGTGAGTTTAATGCAAGTCAATTTGTTCACCATTAAAAGCATTCACATTTTTTTAAACGTTGGGTATCACGTATCGTTATATAAACTTAAGAACCTTTAAAATCATCTGCAGGGTACAAATCTGTGCATTATTGTGCTAAACGCACTATTGTTTTTCTTCATCGTTATTATGACGCCATTGTTTAGGTTATAGCTCAGGTTATACCATCACGTTTACCAAGATTGGAGTGATTGAACTTCATAGAGAGATCTTTTTTTGAAGGAATTTGGATCCTTACATCCAACATTACGCCTCGAATGTGTGCTGTATTTCTTTATTCTCAAAACTAGATTTAGAAATCCTTTTCTATGGTAAAGAATCTTAGTAAGCGAAAAAACATAACATACATCATATAAGGAATTTGTCGAAACATTCTTATTGCATCTATCTCGACATTAAAGAAAACGTTCAATCTTCGTGTATAATTGGCGTGAAGCATTACCGTTCTACGATTCTCCGGAGAATTTAGTAACCACTTACGAAGGTTCTTAACCTTCATTTACGGCTGTAATGATTCGAAAAAAGTTAATCGCTAGCTTCTAATAATGAACGGAAAAAATGTACGGAACTTTTCTCTGGATTATACGGTCTTGAACGAGTAGCGTGACGAACTAACCACGGTATTGGATAAAACAATGCTACTATCAAATTGCGCTAACCATTTGCGCTTATTGATCCTTTGTATGCAAATTTAAGTATCATTTCGTGTGGTATTCGGTAACGAAAACAAAAACTAGAAACTTTGGGTTCATTTACATCTAGAGACATGAAACGTGCCAGATACGTACCGTGGCTGATATCGTAATGTCCAGTTCAATTACCATATTTTATCCATCGTTACTCGGCTACCAGGTACGCGAACGTAGGCCGAACTATCTAAATACTAGAGAAATATTTTTTCGCCTGCCTTGTCCTGTGTATGGCATGATCAATGTTTTGAGATACAAAATAACCCATAGTTTTCTTGGAGTTCTAATATGTTTCATTTAAATACGTTATAACCGGCTCTTTCTTTGGTAGAACTATCGAGTTATGATCGGATTTCTATTCGAAATGGGCAACGTTACCTAAAGTCCTTAATCCCTTTATGGGCACGAGATCAATGCACCTCAGTTCCATAAATAGCCCTACGTCGGTTGAATTACTTTTCAAACCCTCCTGTTCAAATATTATGGTTTAATCTTGAACGAAATGCAAATATGATCCATTGACTCAGATTTAGAAATAATGGACAAAAATAAAATTGAAATGGTTTTGATTGGTAAGACAAATGCCGTTGAAAGAATCAGTATTTTTGTACTTAAACAGTAGTTTCTTGATAATTAATTATATAATCTAGTGTTCATTATAACTTATTACGAATCTATCACTGATTTTAAAGAAGACTTTTTGATAGCTATGATTAAATGAAGATTAATAATCACGGCGTATCATGTTCGCGTTTTTTCATACATGGTCCTTAATTTATAAATTTGTTACAGTTTATCGTCTAGAAGAGAGCAAACAAACAAACCTCCAAAATGGACGCGATCAAGAAGAAGATGCAGGCGATGAAGCTGGAGAAGGACAACGCCCTTGACCGCGCCGCCATGTGCGAGCAACAGGCCAAGGACGCCAACCTTCGTGCTGAGAAGGTAGCTACATGTTTATGATAGCCTAGTACTTAGTAGGAATAGTATTGTAAAGTGCAAGGGTATTTACAAGGAAGAAGACCCAAGTGTTTATGCTAGCCTAGTACCTACTATCTAAGAGAAAGTCAAATCGACCGATACGAGAGTACTAAGGGGTAGAGCAATTGCTGTTTGAAGATCAATAGTGTTCCAAAAAATATACAATATTATATTCATATTTTGATCATTGCTCCGATAGAATTCTATATAATAAGATAAGTAAAGGCTGGTACATGTAAAGGTTTTATTGTAGCGCAGATTCGATTACTTATTTTTTAAATTATGATACGTAGCCTTGTCGCATGTGTGCAAATAGAGTTAACGCGAATGTTAATCGTCAAGCGCCAATTTTACCACTGAGAAAGTAAATTCTACCAATAAAACTTTTTCTCTACGTTACCTTTGTATAAAAGAGCTCCTAATATTTTTCATTGTTATCCTGGTACATGTAAAAAGTGAATATTTACTGCCAAGGTCACAAACTATCCCAGATATATGAGATAAGAGAACATGTGTGAAGACGCGTTAATAAGAATTATATCGGATATGTATTGTGGTTAGTTGTGCTCTACATTGACTCTGAGGTTTCAATTAGTTAAAATTACAGCGGAGTAAAATCTAGAGTAAAGTCTAATAGTTATTTACATTTTAATGGCACACGAAAAAATATTTAGCATCATTTATAACAACAGCAGTATGCAATATTCTTAATGGTATCAGTGAATATGTATTGTAAACTACGCAACTTAAAGATTAAAGTTATAGACCAATCCTTGCAAATTTCTCTTAGGTCTCAAAAGTTGCAATACAGGTTCGCTATGGCGTTGGTCCAATATCGGAATGCATTCCGGTTACGGTTGGAGTGCACGGCGCACGGCTAAGGTTAAGGGCCACTACGCACTGCGCAGCGAACCGTGCGATAGGAGACCGGAAGTTCGATATGGAATTAGATCTATCAGCTGATATGTCTCAGCTCCTCTAGGGCTGCTTGTTGTTTGTTTATTATTATTTATTGCAAGAGAAAACGCTAATGATAATAATTTTTAGTCGATTAGAGTACTTACATAATTATTGGATTTAAGGATTTGATTGACCAATTCGATTTGGCATTTGTCAAAATCTTTGAATTTACGTAAATACGCCAAACGCTTGATCTAGCCTTAAAATGTCTGAGTATTACTCTCTAGTAATTTATTATCACTGGGCGCTTTTTAAACGTATCTGTATAAATAAGGAATGCAAACTAAGTTATCCAGTTCCCTATTTTTATAAAGATTTTACTAATAAAGATGAGTCTTATAGTTGATTATGCACCTAGAAGACACGCATCTTTTGAATAAATCCTTAAAAAAGGTCACTTACTTAGTTGAGTGATATACGATTATTAAAAGCAATATTTGTATTGTAGGCTGAGGAAGAAGCCAGACAGCTCCAGAAGAAGATCCAGACCATTGAAAACGATCTTGACCAGACTCAGGAGGCCCTCATGCAGGTCAATGGCAAGCTTGAGGAGAAGGAAAAGGCGCTGCAAACTGTGAGTATCCTATATATAAGTAATACATGAACATTTGTAACAAACTAGCATAGGCCATACTAGCATAGAATAGGCCATTGTAGTTTGAGCACGGCTTCTTGTCACCTGCGGGAGGCATAGATCATCTCCGCACTGCTCTATTTAGTGCTTGTTGGTAGACAAATGATATTTATAATATTCGTCAAGGATTTACTAGCACGTAACCGTATTATAGCCGATCCTCGGTCAAAGAAATTTCTATAAAGAATTTTGATTTCTATTCTGGATGTTGGTGTGCCTTCTCGTCTTTTGTTTGTAGTTTGAATGTAGAAAGCATTAACAGCATTACATAACTATTGGGGTTGAGTGATAATCTAATGAAAATTCTGGAACAGGATAGCATTCTTGAATTTTTCCACAAAGTTTTCAAGCATTGGTACCTAGGCGGATCTTTTGTATATGATCATATGTTTCGATCATGATTGAATTAGGTTTACTTCTTGCAACTCTATCTAACGATTAGAAGGAGGCTTGTTCTTCAATGTACCAGCTTCTTACTTGCCAATATAGACTCAGTATCTGGTATACATAGACTTAAATGTATGGATGTGGTACGTGGGTGTGTGTGTAACAAAGCAAAGATTGACGTCAAACGTTTGTTTACTTTACTGCGTGGAATCTGGTTTCTAGAAATAAACGATCCTCGTAACCTTACAATCTAATAGGAGTTTTTAAGATTCTCATTGTTTTAAGAAAAGCACGTTGAATTCTAAATAATCGTGATTAAGCTAAAAATATTATTTTATACTCTATCGCGTACATCGCACGTAGGTCTGTTACGACGAAAAATATAATACGTGTCAATTATTACTTATTTCTATATTATTTAACGTTCGCTATGCCTCTTTCAACATATTATCTATTAATATTAATTTTATTTAAAAATAAAACAAGTCACATCCTGTAAAATTACGCATGCAGGACTTTTTCATTTGCGTTTTATAAAATATCTTTAAAATTAGCGGCATTGATCAAACCGAACTACTTCAAATATTTCTTTAATTCTTCAGTTCTATGTCTCCTTTTACTGACATGGAATAGTAGGTAAATATTTACCATTTAATAATACGATAATTTTAAACAAAAATGATAATACATGGTACGAAGGCTGTATGTTTGTTATTTTCTTTGTCATAACAATAACCGTGTAAATAGAAAAAAAAAGATTGCAATTCGTAATGTCAATTTGAAAAAATAGTTAAATAGTATTCTAAACGATTTATTCTTATCTTAATAACAAATTGACACTTATTAAAACATGTTTAATTTGTGTTTTTTACTTTTTTCGAGAACAATTTAACTTCCATTGAAGGTCGACAATTTGGGTTATCGTGCTTTCAGTGTTGTTTTTAAAGTTTCAGTTCAAAAGTTGCATTTTGTTTTAATGTTATTCATTTTTCTATTGTTTACGCGTGTAGCTATTTTTTGTATGTACATAGTACTCACTAGTTATTTGCGAATTTTGTTTTCTTTTTACATTCTCCTTATTCATAAAAACTGCTCTTGGTTGACGAACGGGAATGTTTCTTGTAAAAAGTTGGCAACTATTTCGATGAAAGGTTATTGGAAGACTTTTTTTTAAAGTGGTTCAGGTAAAGACACTTTAGTGCATATATGATTCTTTACGCGTTAAAATATATGTTAATAACACTTTTTAAGGGTTGTTAGAGCAATTAAGGTTTGTACCATTTCTTTGTGAAATATAATGTTCTATAGGTAGGTATCTGTATGCTATGTCTGATTTATTATGAAAAGGTGGTTGTCTTGACCAACATTTATTTACCAAGAGTTGCCTAGCGCAGGTGGCGTGAAATCCCGCGCTCTAGGGGGCTTGGGGGCTTACGTTGCGCGCGTTGGGTTATTTTCGGCGTTCCTCGCCTAATATGGGCTCGTTGCCCGGTGTTTCGGTAAAATTAGACGGTGGCTCACAGGCTCCGTTGCTATTGCGTGGTACACGTATGCAGAACATTTACGTAATTAATGCCTTTCATTCGATTTATTGTAGCTTTCATGTCGTATTGATGGTATATTACACACGTACATGATTGTACACTTTTTGTTGCTTTTACAATTGAGTTTCAAATATTCAATTATTTGGAAAAAAAAATTGTATTCGATAGTACATAATATTATACAGAGACAATATTGAGAATTTGAAATGTCGTTAAATATTAATGTATGTCGATTTGGTTAGTAATTTCAATTCGGAATTCAAATGTTCCCGCTCTAGTTGTCAAGATGACGTTCGGTCGGTAAAACAGTACGTTCGGCCGAGTACGACGTAAGTTAAACAAAAGATGGCGGCTTAGGTGCGATCGCAGCGCCACGTTTTGTTATTGAAAGTGACAGTCAGTCAACATGGCGGCCGCCGCTGCGCGGCCGGACGGAGCGCGCGGCGTGCAGTGATGTCCGCGTCCGCGCCCCACGCCCACGGGCGCACCCCCGTGCGGCGCAGGGGGCATCAACACCACCCGCGGCTCAGGGGCGACCGCGTTCCCGCCCCCGGATCCTCCGCGAATACTAGTCCGTCCAAACAAGTGACCTTAGACTCCCAAACAGACGATGTTGTGCCTTGTGTCAATAGTGTTAGTGAATCTCAAGAAATGACAAGGACGAATAGTGACGATGCACTTTCGAATCGAAACATAATCGAGGACTCGAATATCGATGATGAAATTGAATTGGAAGTGAGAATAGTCGGAGTGGATTCGAATAGCAGTTCTGATGATGATTTCTCGTTTAAAGAGGAGAGGTCGGCGGGTGATGGGGCTGAGGTTACGGCGCTCGCTTCCGATATATCTGATGATGATCCTGAGACTGCAGAACTTGCAAAACTTAGATGTCCTAGTGTATGCACTGAAGTATTGGCTGAAAGAGAGAATCGACGTAGGAGAAGATGTGCCGACTATCCCGGTTTGGCCTTCGGTAGCTCGATATTTTCGTCGGATACAATGATGAAGTTTTCAATCATCAAGAATGAGTTGCAGAATATCAAGAACACTGCATTGAAAAGGGTAACGTCCTACATTATTTGAATACTGTACGAATGTGTGAGTAGGGCAGTGTGGGCCAAATGCGCACAGAACTATTTTTAATCTCGTTCCGTCGGAAAAGTCTTATGCTGCTCAAAGTGAACATCGCGTGGAGTGATCAGCTGAGCATCTGACATTTCATTTGACTTGTTTACGCGGGCGATTGCACTCAACGCCGCTAGATGTCGTAGTATCGATGCGCACGTGGTCCATTTTAGCCCTTATTCCCGGGTACCATTTTTGATTTATGAATGAAATATTTAAAACTACACACAAGGAATATACATTTATATATTTTTTGATCACACGGCATATCAGAATTTAGATCTTATGATTCATGGCCTAATTTTTCGTATTCCATATCTGAACAAAGTTATCTTAAACAATTTTATTTGAAGTTGATAACATTCAGATTTATCTCAGCTTTAAGTGTGTTGCTTACAAAAATGTTAGATATGTGTAAAATATATGCAGGTTATTTTTTTTTCAATAGAAGTATGAGTTAGTGGTGTTATGCTGGTACCAATATAACAATTATGTGCACTTTTTATATTCTCAATGTAATAAGAAAATATCATAATAATATTGATTTAGATAAAAGAGAACAATCCTTCAGAGTTCAATTCTAGTCACTGGAATTAGACCTATCCAAAACATAACTGTATCATATAAACAATATGGGTAGTATACACAATATGGGTATTGGGTAGTCATGTGAAATATCCTACAATAATTAATAGTTATATGAGTGGTAAAGTTTTAGAATTTTATTACAATGAAATATATAATGCACATTGTAGATTTAAACGAAGGAATGTTCAATTAACAGAAATAATAAAAACAAAGAATCAATATCAAATATATCACAAAAAAGACTCAGGTTTATTGGAAAACGAGAGTGTAGTCAGCAAAGCAAAACAAAATGTGAAATTGATATATTTATTTACATGAAAAATCTGTTATTTTATATCTACCATTAATGAATTATTTTACTTAATAAGCATTTAATTAAGAGACTTATTTTTCATGCTCCCTTGAATTGAAGGCAAATTAAATCTAGGTAATTATTATTGAATGTAATAAATTTTCTAGGAATATGGCATCATAACTAGGAATGGTTTCATGTTGGTTTTTTTAGTAGGTAACTATTTTTTTTTGCTTTTTAGACCGTGTGTTGGATACATTCTGCATGTATATTAATTGTGTACGTAAATTCCACTTTCAGTTCTCGACTTTCACTAAATAGAAACTTAATTTACGCACCTATCTCTTTACACAAAGAGATAGGTGCGTAAATTAAGTTAAACCTCGTTTCCTAATTTTGCGAAACTGATCACATCTCAAAATATTTGATCATCTCATAGTATGAGATATTATGTAATTCGGAATCTGAGTCTAATGTTCTCCTTGATCCTAATTAATTATTGTTAAGTAATATGGAATTTACGAAGGAACATTCAGTCTACACAAAGTTCTAGATGGTATTCACAACAAACAATACAAAACAAAGTAGGTACATTCCACACTACTCCACATAATCCGACAAGAACAGAAATTAGTTAAAAGAAAGTGTAAGGGCGTTGCTCGTCTTGGCTTCCATTTCATTCATCAGATACTGGAAAGAAACTCACTATTTCTTTCTTTTCTTTCTTCCAAGTATTCGGTTCGTTGAATTGTAAGAGTAGGTGGTAAAGGAAAAAATCCTTCGTAAGCATTGTGGTTAGGTACTACATACGGTCACTATTTATTGCTAATAAGCGTTATGTCACTTTTCTTCATAATGTAGTTTAATTCTGCTGTAGGTGTAATCTTTGCTAATTATTAAATAGCGTGAAATCAAGATCCAACGATGTTTTTAAATATGTATGTTACAATAGCTAAAATGACAGTTTGCGCAAAGCTGAAAGGTAGACCAAGGTCAATTAAATTAGCGTACGTATCCTCTGTAGTCTGATGTTGGATGATTGAGGTCATCTGATTTAGATGCATTCAAAGCAAAAACTGCTTTGAATAGCAGACCTTCAGAACGCTATTCTTTAGTAAAAACTATAATTGCTTTTAAGCAATTTGAGAGTGTTAAAAAATTAACTGAAAATTTAATTATTCCCAATTTTAGTTATGACTGCAGGCATTTAACGGAACAGAAAACAGGCGCATACTTTCTAAATTGCGTCATACAAATTTCGGTTGCCTGTTCTTGTATGGCTCCCTCGTTTGCCCGTTCGTCGGTGCGTTGCCTTCGATGACACGGCTGCATTACTCATTTAGTTCTCTGTAAATGAACTAGATGGCGCTACGGACATCATTTATGATGTATAAGGTTTAATGATAACCTCAAACCTCAAACTAACAATTTGTCAATATTTAGGATAGAATATACTTTGTCATATTTGTTTGTATTATCAAAACCAAATACAAATAATTCTATTTGATTTCAGTAGTCGGATTCATTTATACTTGTACCTAGTTAATATTTAGTTTATTATGTACATGGGAAAAGTTCCCATGATTGTGATTGAGTAAATGTTAATAGCCTATTATGTATTTGTTACTTCCGTAGTTTTATATTGTTTGTAATCGTTGAACCGTATCACCCATCCCATATTTTGGGTTTTCTTTCAAAGCTCGTTGTTGACCCCACAGGATGTTACTTCGCTTGTTTCACTCACTATGTCAGTAACAGGTGGAGCTAGTGCGTATTGTACATTGGAATGAGTGTGACGTTTGCCATTCGTGACTCTCGCTGTCAGTCCCGTTTTATTAGAGAATGTGTGATTGTGTTGTAAATTAATTTTGTTTTGAATTAATTCATCAATATCGTTTTAGTTGACTGTATATAAAATAAAAACTGTCGCGAAACGCTCATATTAGTCAAGTAGTGATAAAGTCGCATAGTCTGGGTTAGTGGCGGCCATTTTATTCGCCGGCTGTGTTCATTCGTGCTGAGCTATCTCCGCGATACGGAGCAGTAACGAACGCAGTCAGTTGGCATTTTCGCGAGTAGGGCGAAGGTGTCTCTAGTTTTTAACTATTTGACACTCGACTTAACACAAAAGTGAATCAAAATGACGACAAATATGCAGCAAGGAACCATTTTAGACGTTTTGAAGAAGAAAATGCGTCAAACCAAGGAAGAAATGGAGAAATATAAGGACGAGTGCGAGGAGTATCACAAACGATTACAAGTGGAAATAATGCGGAGAGAAGAAGTAAGGAAAACGTGTTACTTTTTGTGTTGTGTTGTGTGCAATAGTTATCCAAATGTGCATCGATTTGTGTCAAAATCGTACAAGCAAAATATGGGAGTTATCAGTAACCTCGTAGTTATAATATCTACCTATAGTGAGTAATGTCCGGCCATACTTAGGTGTGCCGGCGACGTACGCATATTCGCCTCTCTTTCCGTCTCGTATCATGCCGTTTAGTTAGAGTGGGAGGGCAAATAGGTATTTTTTTCACTGGTTACATATTCTTTTCCATCGACAACTAGTGTTGTACCGAAAAAACCCGTGTGCCGATTTGATATATGGATTGGTCGTGAGGGCTTTTGTGAAATTGGTCTTTACATAATTAATCGGTACGTGGTAGCACGCCGGTTTCTGTTACACGTAACAGGTTTGGTTGCGTTGGAGGTCGCGTACCAGTCTTGTGGCACATGATGTAGAGCGATCCGGTCCGAGTGGAGTCGTGCACCCTCCAATGCATTTCTCTTGTTCGGAGTTGTCGGGACGTCCTCGAAGGACCGCGCCGACGCCAGGAAGGCGTGTCCGGCTTCTTGCCGTTATCGCCATATGACGTAATTTTATACGGCTGCAGTTTGCCCAACCTTTGTGTATTTTGAATTTCCTAGGATTAGCAATTATGAGGCCCTGGATAGGTATTAGGTTAATAGTTATATTTAGCTGTCTTTAGAACAGTAGCCCTTCCTGACATTTATCGGGACTTGGAATTCATATAAAACATTCGTGTCTTATCAGGCTTCGTGTATCAAATTGATGATAAGGAATCGTTCACAGAAGATCCTATATAATATGTCGTTGAGGCAAATATCAAAAACAGTAATCTACGTTTAGTAGGTAGCATGTTCTTATTGAATCGCTTATTACCAATTCGTGGGCGTTAACCTATTACACATTACTGTAAAAATCTAGCGTAGAGGATCCACTAACTATACTGAAATTAACTAGAACTGGATATATTGACGTATCGAAGAACAAGCTTTAAATTTTCAAAGAACCTAAAACGTGCTAATTTCTACCTAGCTAATTAGACACCAAAAACAAGTGACTCATCAATTTATGTTGTTAGGAAGAGCTGTGGTAAGCGAATAAGCCGCTTAAAGTACTTTAAACAAATTTTAAATTTCGTTGAAACATTGCTCTTTGCGTGTCACATTACTGTTACTGGGTGCCCTATTGTGTTTAACTATCCCAAACACAATAGACCTGCCCTTAACGGGCCGATCCCACAAAATTCAAACAATATACTCGGATGGTCTATTATAACAAAATTATCGACTAATGCAGTCGACTGTGTCGCTGGTCAACAAATTTTAAATTCACAACATAAATTGAATAACTGGTTAGATTTCTATATGGTTTTAAATTTGTCAATAGTAATGTCGGGTTTGATGACCTCCGACACCTCTGTTAAAAACTGCTTTAGGCGACGATGTACGTCACTTGCACAAAAATAGCCTTAAATGTCAATTTGAATTATGCTTAGGCGAGTTCAAGGTAACAAGGTACTATAGGTAATACAAAATTGGAATTCGAGCGTTGAACGTAAGAAATTGAATTGTTTAAGAATGATCCGAAAATCCGAATGGTCCGAAGCGCATGCCTTAACAAGTGAATGCGAATCTACATATAAATGAGAGTTAGATCGATTTTTTATAGACAAGATTGTTCCACGTAGTGACCGCCTTAATGACTATAAATGGAGAATGCATTATAGTGATATAAGGCGATTGTGGATCGCGACTATCGCTCGTCATGTATATTATTAGCATCCACACACTGATGACGACACAGGATAAAAGGAGAAACTGGGACTAGTTTGTGCTTCCTCGCAACAAGGACGAGTGATGTCATAAACATGTGGAGCCCTCTGAATATAAATAAAGTCGTGTTAGCGAAATATTCCTTGGCGATGTTAATTCCTAACACGTTTATTATGTCGACGTTTAACAATGCGACATTGATGTGATACACATAAATAAAACTGACGTAAAGGTACGATTTGTATGTATTGCAAATTGACAATAACGAAATTCAAAAATATCGATAATCATTGCCGAGTATACAACACTATAAACCAAATCATATTGCTCTGAAATAAAATAATAATAAAATTCATAAATATTAATGTTGACAATACTTTAACAGGTTTTTACGGTAGATCGTTTACGAATATTGCGTTGAAAACAATATGTGGGTTATTGATTCCTAATGCATAAGCTGTAATTACGTATTGTCTTCATAAATATATATCTAATCAAGATAATTGTACGTAAAGCATATTGAATTGTTGATTAATGTACGGAATAGTCTATCGATATACTCACGCGATCTAATAACTTACTCTGACTACGATTACATTTTTTATTCGCAAAGTTTCTTGCTTATAAATGATGGTTATATTCATCACTGCATATTCCGCAGAAGGTGGGTACCTTACGGACCTTACTTGAAGGACTTACGATCTTCTAGAGCTTCGATTTTTATACATAATTTAATGGTTCTACGAGCATCTTTTAATCCATATACATAGTTACTTTTCATGGTAAAAGATTTATATAAAGCTTTGCGTGAGAGTTCGGTCCAAATTTTCAAGTCGCTTTGTACGGATCGACGGTCAAAGTATTATAAACGGTTCTTCAATGTTTCGGTATCAGCATCTAATATAACAGTTATTTTAAAATTAGTGTCGGGCATTTCATTTTTATTCATTTGTATGATTGTAACGTGTCTGTCGACAATATGGTTACATGAGTCCGACTCTCTTATTCGTCATCGTCCAACACTTATGGAGGGCGACATAATGACATTCGTATTGTTCAGCACATTAGTAATTGCATTCTTACTTACCTAATTGGTTATGTTTGAGCATGACTGGCTCCTGTTATCATTGTGTTTATCAAGTGTTGTTACAGCTTTAAAAAATGTATCGATTTTTTAATCGAAATCACGTGCTTATCATAAATTAACAAAATGAGGAAATTAATATGAATAACGGTTTCCTATCGTGTTATCTAAGATGTATGAAGTGTTCGTACCTCCTCATTAGAGTGCTCTTCTTAGTCTCTTTTCATTCCAAGAGAAGACCTGACCTATTACTGATATGCATTAGATTAGCAAAAAAATGTTCTCCTATCTCTAGCTCATCTCGATTTTAGTTTGCGATCATGTTTATTACTTCAATTACATGCATCTACACTTTTAATGTTTCGATGTTCATCAGTAGTTCTTGGTAAACTTTTTTGTTCGTTTTTTATCAATTCTAAAGTAGTAACTTGTATAATTGTATCTGGATTGTTTAACTTGTTAACTGTTACGTTGCTTAGAACGTAGGAATGTTCGAATTCTCGTTATTATCATTACTATTTATCAACACTTGAAATATTATTATGTTAAGTCAATACGATAGATAAACACAGTTTTATTTACTTACCTAGTGTGGATTATATCTTGTATCATTTTTCTTTAGTTGTTTTCTGATTTAACTTTATGTTTGGTAGAAAATCCTTCCAGTATTGAATTCACTTTTTATCTCGTATACTTCGAAGAAAATCGTTATTCAAATTCAAATTAATTTATTTCGAATAACAGGGATCTATTTGGTTAGTAACAGAATAAACTTATAAACTGATTATAGGAATAATTATTATGTACTAGGAAACTATATTCAACATTATAATAATGTTTATAAATAAAATAATAATGTTGTTGATACAACTTTAATACCAATAACGTGGGTTCACATTGCGGCGTGTGTGTGTGCCTATTTATATTTACTCGTCATGTGTTAGGTATTTGTGAGTAATTCGGAGTACACTTTATTTAATTACCAAGTTAACATAGATATGGCTTCATCGGAATTTGCTTTATTCGCCGAAAATATTTTATGTGACCTAATTTAAGCAGAATGTCCATAAAATAACAATAGTGCAATAAAATACATTGAGATTTTCTCATATATCATTTAAGTTATTTGGATTACTGCCATCTAAGGACTTCAAGATCCAAATAGGACAGGATCCAAGTTATAATTGAACACGTATCTATGAATGTATGTTGGCATCCCTTATCACATCTTGTATCTTTGACATGATTCAAATGATCACTTTTTAACAAATACACTTGCTTTATGTTCATTAATACTCCTGGTGTCGTTAGCCGGCGTTTATCGAACCACAAAAAAATGTTACTCCTAATTTATTCTCTTCTACAATTATCCTTGACTTTCCGAAGAAATTGTCATGCAAACATTAGTATTCAAAATAATATTTCATAATATGATTGTCTTATTTGGGATTGATCACTTTTCAAGAGTACACAATGCTATTTGTGTATCTTCTTTCTCATCTTATCTTTATTTGTATCTTATTACATGCAGCACAACTTATCTAGTTGTGCTGCATGTAATAAGTTTTACACATACAGCTGCACATCGGGATTCACACATAGTAAACAAATACAAAACTGAAATTTAAGTTCATTACTAGTTTTTCTGGCCAACGATCGGACCAGAACTTCTTTGCTTGGCATACATTGTTGATAGACAAATTTTAACGAATTTCCTGTTAACTATTCTGGTATTTTTTCCCTCTAAGTAATTCTTCGTCTTGCTCATCTCAATTCTATAAGGTTAAATTGATTTAGCACCTTGACGATAGGTATGTGATCTATTTTACCTTCCTTGATTGACTACGTTGATGCCGGTATTATCAACTGCAGATCACTTAATTTCGTTATTGTAGGTTTTTTGTTTTGTTCTGCGTAACTAGCTAATCTTTTCCTGTAACACTCTTGTACGTACAGACTGGTATAGAAAGGGCGACCAAAATGGGGACAATGCGGGGAGGATGCGTATACCTACAATATACTTGTAACTTAATTATTTATTTCATATTTGAGTTATAAATAAATAAATTCTAAATATTATCATAATATAAAATGCCTTTATGTTCCCGGATTAGAAGTAGACACCGGTGATAAATACAGTTCAGTAGTGCAGGTGTGATTAATAAAATATTTTTTCTAACATGTTTCTGTCAAAAACATTATATTTACTTTTTCCCCTAGGCCGAGTCCGAAGTGGCTGCACTCAACCGACGCATCCAACTGCTGGAGGAGGACCTCGAGAGGTCCGAGGAGCGTCTCGCGACCGCCACGGCGAAGCTCGCCGAGGCCAGCCAGGCCGCCGATGAGTCGGAACGGTGAGTTCTAGCCTGTACACACCGTTATGTCGGTTTTGTGACGCTGGTTGTTTTCCATAACACGTTTTTAGATCGACCAAGATTTTTTTATTGATAAAGAAAAATATTGATATTCGAGTAAAAAAAAACAGAAAAATCAGTATGAGGCATATTTTAAATGGTAGTTAAAATTAATTGATTAGGAAATAAACAAATGATACAAATCCAGATTTAAAAAATATATAAGTATACGGAACTCTGCTATATTTACCTAAAACACCCGAAAATGTATAAAATTTCTTTTAGTTTTAATAAAATATTTTTTTGTATTCAGATTTATCATATTTCTATACGTTTCTGTAAATCCACTTACATATTAATTTGAAACTTTCAACGTATTTATGGAACTACAACCTGGCACATCAAGTTTTATTTCGTTAAAAATATAAAGGGGCATTCACGTTACGCAACATGCTATATGAAATGTCAACAACATATTTTTATTATTTATTATATTGCCGCTCGTTCACTGCCTGTAAATGTCAGATTTTATTACCTATAATTGTTTCACACTTGAGATAATATTATGCAATACACTTAAATTGAACCTGTAAATGCATTAAAATCAGATATAACACTTTAATATTAAATCTGTAGGTGTGTTATTATTATAGGACTAGCTGATACCCGCGATTTCACCCGCATTAAAGAAGTAAAATATTTAAACATAAATAATACCAGACTGTCCCGCGACAAAGCGCGCATGCGCGTGGAGCGCGCGTTAATGCGTTTTTCAGAAATTAAAGTAGCCTATGTTACGTCTTAGACCTTCAGCTATCTTCCAGTGAAAGTCCTGTAAAAATCAGTCCAGCCGTTTAGATAATTACCTCAGCGAAACAGAGAGACAGACAGACAAAAATCGTATTGAGTAAACAGTTGTTATTTTGAAATCACAAACAGACACTTTAATTTTAATTATTTGTATAGATTAAGAGCACCATCGTCTCTTATAATTGGAGTGGAAAATGCTGCTGTGTTGTGGTTTGAGGGAGGCATATTTAGCAAGGCGTTCCAACCAGTTGTCAGGGTTAGCAACGCATTTATGGTCGGCCTGAGGTAGGATTAAAATCTTATCTGGGGTTGCTTACAAATGTTACCACTCACCATCAGGTAGAGTGCTTAAAGAATGTGAGTACAAAAAGATAATAGCTACATAGACGACGATACCATAGAAAGAAAACGTTATCATGGTGTTATTACAAACGTCGACCGCTATAAAGACATACTTTTTACTATAGCGTGTGCTAGCAAGATAACATGTCACGAACGCAGTATAAAGTTAATCCATCTGTAACGATGATGATCTTTCGGTATGGAATGAGTGGAATTGAGATATGTTAGAAGTTATTTTAAATAACGGTTTCAAAATTACTGCAGTAATAAAGTAAGACAATGTGGATGCCCCTTTATAATATTAAGATATAGAAAAAAAATAAGTGTAAGAAAGATATTTCTAAATTGTATATTTTTAATGTTTTATTTTGATTTTTGTGTGCATGTATTTTTCTTTAATTCTGCCCATAACCACCATATTTTCAACATATTTCCCTGTGTTTTTTTTCTATTTTCCGTTCTTAAAGTAGATTCGTTTCAGTTTTTTTTCTACTTTATTCACAACAATTATTATTTTCTAAATTGTACATTATTAAGTGAGCTATTCTTCAATTATTCTTTTTCAACAAAATGTTTTAGCTATTTGTTAGTAAAATGTTTTGATATATTTTGTTAAAACAATAATTGAAAAATTAAAGAATAGCTCCCCACTATAAAGAAAAGTGTGCTGTGTGACACTTCATTAAAATGTATACCCATAGACCATACTTTAACGTGTATCGATGTTATAACACGCATGTGTTTGGCCCCGCACTAACCAGAATACGCAAGGCGTTGGAGAACCGAACCAACATGGAGGACGACCGCGTCGCCATCTTGGAAGCCCAGCTCGCCCAAGCGAAGCTCATCGCTGAGGAGTCCGACAAGAAATACGAAGAGGTGAACGCTTGTGATGTTGGAGTAGGTGACGCAAAAGTTTGTGACCGCTCGGAGATTAAGAAAGCTAAAATTTGTGGATGCATGGATTTAAATCACAGAAGTGACGTAAAATCAAAAGTCAAGTCTGATGTCAACATCATCATTCATCATGCACACAATGACTGTCAGCCACAGTTGACTAAGATTTATAGTGAAAATGAATTCAATGAACGAAAAATGATAATGTAAACTAAAATTGTTATGAATATATCTTTCAATCATAGTGTAAAAAATGTTAAAGATATTGCAATAAGTCAGTATGAATTCTGTGATTTAAATGTATCCAAAAGTTGTTCTGATAGTGACGTTTTGGTTGCCGCTTAAAATCAATGAAACGATATTAAATTTCCTAAATCTTCCGATGGGTCATAAATTTTGGCGCTAATTATCTACAGTCGTTGCATTTCGCTATCACGCGTACTATATTACTATTATAGTATCATCAATTCTAACCCCGTTAGACAAACACCACGTGACGCGTGTTCGTGAAATGAAACTACTGTATCGTAGACGGAATTAAGGCAGAACAAGGCAACGAAATGTCCCGTTACGGCCGAAGAAAGTGAGAGGGCAAAACAGGAATGCTATCCTTGTCGCCGCACGTAAATCGACTACTAAACGTTGAATCTATGTGAGAAAACAAGAATAGATTCCAGATTGTTCTTTCATAATCTCCTTATTCATAAACATTTTTAGTTAAACGCAAACAAGACAAAGTTTTTTTTTACTATAAAAGTGGTATTAAGCGTTTATGACTAAGGCAAGATTGTTACTATAAGTTGGGTCTGTCTTGCCTATTCTATCTTTATGTTCTATGGCTATTATACGTACGTGAGTATTGGTCATAGACCCATGTTTTTCATTAACCATCATTGTTGCTACAGGCGGTTTTTTAGCACTGATTGTGGAGTAGGTATATAGCCGGATACAAGCGGCGCCACCGGTAGTATGAAATTAGCTACAATGATCATTAATACGTAACGTAATATGCAGGGGATTGGGTTGCAATAAACTTTACTTGGAGTGAACTTACGCGTGGCTCAAGTGGCCAGTGCTCTGTTTATCGTTTATCCGTAGACGAAGGTCGTTAGAAGCGTTCGTGTATAATTAACTACATGTTATCTATGCATCTAACTGAGGAACTTGGAGTCTTAGAGAATTACGTCATCACCGTAGATGCTGATGTGAAATAAAATCACGTGTCCCAACTCACGTACGTGTAATAACGTAGTTTAACGATTTCGGTTAGTAGTAAGCTCGGAAATTCGATTTCGAAGCCGTTGGCAATATTATAAAAATTAAAACAGTATTAACAACATTCTAGTATATTTTGTAATGGCTTCGCAATTGAAACGTTCGAAAACTTTCGATTCGTTACTTATAACGAATCCAAAACTTACTCATACTATTAGTATAAAATGTCATGAAGTCATTAGCCATAATTAATAACAAATTAAGATACTGTAGTGAAGTATATTAATTTGTTACCCGAAGACAAATAAATTGGAAATGGCATTAGCATCGGCAATTGTTCTATTTTCATCTTAATACAGATTGACGCTGTGAATGCCAGTTCAATTAATAACGTATTTCTTTCAGCGATTTATTCCTACAGGATGCGTGCCGCTTTAAATGTCCTTCGCAGTTGTGTGTGTCGTCTCTTGCATGTCTCTTAACTCCTGGGTTACCCTTGATCTGTAAATACGTCATCTGAATCAATAGTTTGATCAAATACTCAAGTGTCATGTTCTCGGGTCCAGTGCCCGCAAGGTTCTGGAGAACAGGTCTCTGGCCGATGAGGAGCGCATGGACGCCCTGGAGAACCAGCTGAAGGAAGCCAGGTTCCTCGCCGAGGAAGCCGACAAGAAATACGATGAGGTCTTTGGAGTGTCGATGTCGTTTGGTTTTGCTTGTCTCGCTTAACTCTTCCAACGAATCCTCGAATTACATACTGCATAATCTTCCAACTTAAATCACCCACTTTTATAATTCAAATTATATCCGGCAAAAATATTCACTTGATTATGTTTTTGCATCCAGTATTTTGTTTCTGTGAACCTTTCTGAGTGCCCCTTATTAATTATCTTCAACTCTACGAGTCAATTCTGCTATTGTCACATTTAATTAATTACAAAACGTTGAAATGTTTTCCTCGTCTCTATAAATATCTTACTGCTGCGAATACTAACATTAATATTAATGGCGTGATCAAAATATATTTAGTCTCCAATGTGTGACATTGCAACTAACGAATTATTCCTTCAATCAAACAGATATTTGTGCTAACTTCGTTTGGAAATGTCGTGTATATAGCATGATCTTGTAAATTGAAGAAACGTATTGTTGGATTGTTGTCTATGTAATCCTTAGCCGGTGACGCACTATCTCGGTAGATAAGATAAACTTAACTTTATTCACCTTCAATTGGCTATTCATCGAGGCAACGGGAATCAAAAGTGGAACATGTATACCAGATGGTGTTAATAATACTGTCCTAATTCCCCTGACATATGACCCTGCATGGCGAAGGCAATCTTAAAAGTCAGCGCCCTAACATGGAGTCGTATCGTGCCCGATCTTGCGGTTCTTTGCCTAAAAAGGAAGAACGAGTCCCTGCCTCGCATATGTCGTTACATAAGCCTTACTACCATATATGAAAGGTGCAGTTGCTCAAGACTTTAATAAATGGCATGTAATAGTTGAGAATTTTACGTTTCATATTGATGTCAAAGGAAAGATTGTGAGCTTGTTGTGTGGTGTCTCCAGGTGGCTCGTAAGCTGGCCATGGTTGAGGCTGATCTGGAGCGCGCGGAGGAGCGCGCCGAATCCGGTGAATCGTAGGTTTCCAATGTATTTCGCCGAAAGGTCCGTCGCTACGTTCGATATTGTCACATGCCCAAATATGTCGTGTTATTATACATTCATTCTATTTCGAGAGGGATCCTAAATTCCTCCACTGGCATGCCAGACAATACTGAATGGTAGTGTCGTGCTCCTAAGGCTCAGTTTTGCAAGATTTCGCCACCGTTCTGCATGGTTGTTCATTTGCATTCTTAACATCGCTGCACTGTAACCCGATTTACCTACATTGGTATTTCTAACATCGGCGCTCACTGTTATTTTTTTATTGCATGTTCGTTTCTAGGTCGTCGGCGAGATCGAGCCCAGGAAGGATGCGATATTTTATTTGTTTTTTTATTTATTTTGCATCTACCATAACATTAACAGACTTGCCCGTTCAACCTAGCCGTTGAGCGGGCAACGTTTTTAATTTTAAGGCCGTACCGGGAAGCGATGTTTGCAGACATGACTCTCATGCGAAGCAAGCATCGCTATCCTGTTATTGTCAAACTACGAAACAAGGGTTGCCCCATCTCATGGATATTTCTCTATGTATAACTATCATGTCCATGTGTCGACTAAACTTCCGTCTTCAGTGTGTGTATCACTTGAACGTGCCAATAGGCTAGGTTGCCAGGAAATATGTGTGGTATAGGGCAATTTTCGTTTTCAGATATGCACCGCATTACACCAGAATTACTGGCCGTATGCGTGCCGCACATATGCAAGCGCACACATCACATAACGATAACGATAACGCACTAGATAGCACTTAGATATTTTTTTTAAATTTTACAGAAACTAAATTTTAGAACTAAATGTTTTGGGACAACCCTCGTTTATATTTACTTGTGAGTTCTGACGCCGCTCTCGACTCCCCGCTTTGTGTGATCCTTTTTTGACATAAATGTTGTTTTTGCTGCTTGTTTCCTCGCTCTTTATTTTAGCAGGAAAGCGCCCGGTGTTGCAGTTATCATTGTGACTGTAAATACTTTTGAGAATTGACCCGTCATTGCGGTTGTCTAATGACGAGATCGACATCAGTTCAGACGATCTGCTGTCAAGAGAAAAAAATAACTCAACCTCTTGTGTCCTAACGTTTAACAGTCCGAACTCACCCTATCCTTCCTTCGCTCACAACCTACGCACAAATGTCTAGATGAATCGCACAAATAATGTCGTGAAGCGTAATACCGAGGCGTGAAGCACAAAGTAGCTTGGCACTGCACTGGAAGCGTAAAGTCGAGAGCGGCGCGGGCGGCGAGTGGTAGTTTAGTGTGTGTTGTGTGTGTGTGCGTGGGCGTGTACTAACGCTCGGCGGGCGGTAGGTGGCGCGCAAGCTCGTGATGATGGAGCAGGACCTCGAGAGGGCCGAGGAGCGAGCCGAGCAGAGCGACTGGTGAGTACTGCCTCCACACCAGCGACGATGGTGCTTCCGCGGCCCATTCACTGCTGGACTCGAAAGTGTACTATACTGTAATATCACTAATGGTAACGTAACTTCAAATGCAATATTAACTAGTCCTAGCAAGGTTACTGGTGATGTTGAAGTTGTGAAGTTTATATATCGATACAGAAAGATTTTTTAAAATCTGTACTCAAAGAGTAAAAAGATAAAGAAAGTACGTAAATTACTCATAATCATGAACTTAAATATTACATTGTATGTATTTCATGTTTTTGAATGAAGATAAATTAAATTTTCCAATATTTTACTACGCAAGTTTAGCAGTGAATGTGTAAAACACTATGAATCTAATAAAAAATCAGTAAAAAGAACTTTTAAATCGTTCTTATGAGATTGTGAATATATGTTTCTATAATTACTGTAGATGTAGCACTAGTAAATGTCACTGGTAGACGATAATTAAGTACACATTGCATGTTAGTGTTGATAGCTACTGTAGCGATAGTAACTTTTACAAATACTTCTTTGGTAACACGGTTAGTTTTATCATTACATTTTAATTCATTTATTATTCCGTTTACAGTATTGACTATATCAGTAGCTATCAACAAGCTGAATAAACAGTTACATTTCTATAACTGGCACGTGCTTCTTACATTACTAATAAGTCCACCATACTATTAAGATCAGTTATATTTGTACCATCTGAAAGGGCAAGAATTTGGGTCGAAATAATAATACACGATGATTGATTGATGTTATTGTTGAAGCCGTAATGTTTAAAACATAAGTATTGTGCTCTTGTGTAATCTGTTTTGATCAATCCATATGAATAATATTTATGATCACATTTCTTAAAATCATAATGCAAATTCAGATGACTTGTAAATTTATGAATATGTTAGTTAGCGCGTTCATAATTTGATTAATTATTTTATTTTTGACAATATAGTGTTATACATTTTAAACTTTAAAAGACAAGAAATATTGCCGTAAAATTTTTATTTTATAATTCTGGGGTTGGATTTAAGAAAGGCTCAATTTTTATATATTAAAGTTCAGTAGAAATTGATTGTTCATTTTAAAATTCCAGCAAAATCGTCGAGCTTGAGGAAGAGCTCCGCGTTGTCGGTAACAACCTGAAGTCCCTGGAAGTCTCCGAGGAGAAGGTATATCATCTTTTTTCGTATCTACCCCTTAGAATAAAATCAATAGAAGTAATCTAAACAATGAAGATTCCAAAGAATCAGACACAGAGCTAGATAAAGATGCTGAACATCATGACCATAGCTAGATGTTGGCTATTGGTGTTGCTAAATTTTGAAAAAGCATCCCTTGCTATCCCTTATAAGTTAAAAATTGTACTGTTCTAAAGTATATCATCATAGGACAGGATGATTTGAATGATGCACCAACCAATTTTGTAGGAAAATTCAGGATGAAAAACAAGCACGTATGTTATAATTCGAATGATTATATTATATTTAGTTAAGTTATGCAAGGTCGAGATTTTACTTATTAAAGAGAAATTTGAATAATTAATTATTAACAACTATAGAGTAATAAATATGCGTACCATTTCACACAGGCCAACCAACGTGAAGAGGAGTACAAAAATCAGATCAAAACCCTCACCACCCGCCTAAAGGAGGTGTGAATGCGAACGAGATCGGTTCTTTGCGCGAGTGTATTGTACGCTTGCCTAACTGCATTCTATCGCACACACCCTTTAGTGTAGTGTCTGGGCCTCGATTATCATGAACCATTGTAATAATATCATCAATAGTATTCATAGCATATAAAATATTTAGATTTTCAAAATATGGTTGTCATAAACAAGGCTCAGAACGTAGTGCGTCTCTTTCCGTTTTCTCAATTTTGATTCTTGATTTATTGTTTTAGTTGTGTTAGATAACATAACAGATAACAGTTGTAACATAGCTTTTAGTGTTGTCTTTTATTTAAACAACTTCTCAAATGGTGTTCAATGTTGCCACTGTAAAGAGAACAAAAGTTTCTTTACGGTCACCATTGACACTGCATGGAATTTCCGTTTTCGCTGTTTTGTGTTATTTCGTTAACAAATAATAATCACAGGCGACGCAAAGAGAAGAAACATTCGAGGTTCAAGTCAAACTACTCGACGCACAGCTGAAAGAGGTAACCAAAGAGCGAAGGGATGAGTAGCTAGATCTGGTTACGGTCGTAGAGTCGGATCACGCTCATCGCCATGTTATGAGGACGTAAATCCTTGCCGGGCTTGTAAATGTGCATATATACATACGGTCAGCGCTTTTTTTGTATTTAGTAGAGGTTAGACAAGGGCTATCTCGTTGGTGTATTTCGTATAGTCTAGTGGCTGTCAGCGGTTGGTGCTTCATCTATGTATTCTTCGTTAGTAAGAAGTCTATCTCTATTTATACTTGTGTATTAATTTCATTTTTCTATTCATTATGTATGTTTAAATGCCTATGTTGTGATTGTACGCTTCATTTTGTTTGATTTATAATTTAATTTATTAGCATGAGATTTTTTTATAGTTTCATATTTTCAAAAAAATAAAATTTGGTTAATGTTGTTAGCTTCGTGTTCATTAAAGAAAGTATAAGACTTACTATCAATTTAATTTTATCCTATTACCAATATAATACTTTTTACAATTTCCGGTCGATACGTTTCTCAAACTACCCCCTTCATTGAGGCCTAGGTAGTTTCGTAGATCAAATGAATGCGTACAGTCATAGCTAGGTAGAGGCATGCCGGTGGCTTGCAAGTATTGCCAGTAATGAGTCGTGTGTGGCTAGGCGATGGCGTCTCGTGAACACGTCGAGGATAAGATCCACAGCCTCTCGCAGAAACTGACGCAAGTAAGTCATCACCAGACAGAGGGGGCTTTGGTCACCAATCAGAACTAAGACAGTAAAATGTTAAGAATGTAGATGCAATACAGATGACTGATGCAGAACACACATTTACACATAAGTATTCGGTGTGTTAGTAATTTCACTGCATTTTTGAATAAGTACGATTACGTCAGGAACTTTAAGTAATATCACATTTGGTGAACCCAAATCTATCATATCTAAGATAATTTTCTAACTTAGCAACATACGTGACATCTTTCAAATACGTCGAAATACGTCAGTTATATTTTGTTGGAGTAAATGGATCAAAAATTTTGAATTTACATCGAATTCGAATGGATTTTTTTTTATTTCCTGCCCATAATATTTTAAAGGGAATCCGTTTTTATGTGACCAAAGCCACCTGAGGGGTTTCTGTCCTATAACGTTATATTTTATTGTATTATCATATTCATTATGTCGCTTCAATTTTTGAGGGTTAATGGTTATTTCTTAATAGTTGTAGCCTCCGCACATAGCCGCTTTCGGTAAAGGTAAATTGCATGGGTTGATGTGTTGCTTTCTTTGTACAGTTTTTGTGTTTTATAACAATTTTATCGAGTAAGATCTTGAATTTTTCATGTTCTATATTTTTCAAATCAATTTTAACCCTTTTTAATACACTGAAATTATTTAAACTTTTTAATTGGAGAGAAAAAAATAATTTTCACTAATGAAAAAATAATAGTTTGCATGAATGTTACTTTCTATAAAAACAGTTTATTTTCTGGCGCAAATATTGTACATATAAATATTTGAAAATTTGTATTGAAACATAGTTAATCGTTTCATATATTGATTTTAAAACTGTGTTACATTGAAACATGGTAAATCTTTTTGGTTTATGAAAAGTCGACAGAAAATAGGCTGTTTCTTAAAGTTCACAATTAAAGGTATCATTATAAAATTTCCAGGCTGAAGCACGCGCCGAGTTCGCTGAGCGCTCTGTCCAGAAACTTCAGAAGGAGGTCGACAGGCTTGAAGGTAAATTTTATTCTTTGCCTCTTAAAATTGATCATATTTTTTACAGGATGAATATTGATGAAGTAATTTCACTCGATTCAATTATTTACTGCTATTTAAATTAAATAGTTGTGAGAAAAATGATAATGATTATTGTCCTTCAGCAATTCATTGTCTGCATTAACAGGGTTAACTACTTCATCAACATTTACTTATACAATGAAAATAATGAAATGTGAAGAAATTTATGCGCAAATATAGGATATACATTTATTAATCACATTTTTGATGAAGGTTTCGCAGACATTCACAGTTTATATTCCACACCAGAAGCTGGCTAAGTGATTTT
Organism: Urbanus proteus proteus; assembly: GCA_018251915.1. Classification (NCBI taxonomy): domain Eukaryota; kingdom Metazoa; phylum Arthropoda; class Insecta; order Lepidoptera; family Hesperiidae; genus Urbanus; species Urbanus proteus. The sequence continues at coordinate 4,963 of DWPV01000338.1, read as the reverse complement.
TTAAATACCTCTGAAGTCAAGTTACGTTTGAGTAATAACCGAAGCTTTGAACATTAAAATGCACTTATACCATAATCAGCCATCGTTTGAGCTGTTTGAGTTTCAAAGCTGTATAATAGATGTGGAAGCTTATTTTAATTTTATTGCGCTATAATTCTAGCTTATTTTCTTTTTTCTTTTAATAGTAACAGACCTAGTTATTTTTTATGATTTTTCTAAGTTTGTAGACTTGTCAAAGTTGCACATGCCAGCTTATTAATATGATGAATTCTAATATGTTTTTTTAAACTCGTATAGTGTGTTCTAAATGGCATTTACAACTTTGTTCATTATAATTTCATTTATGCGTTGTTAGCATGGATTTTAAATGTGTCCTACTAGTTTGCTCGAAACCTCAATGTTATTTTGATATATGTGATTTCTGCATGGTTTTTAGATAAATGTTGTTTTTTCCTTAATTTTGCCTGAACCCTTTGATATGAATGTTCTCGAATGTAGCCGAAAAATTAAGTACAATGATTATTTCATCACTTTATCAGTTTATCTTTCGATGAATGATTTTTATTGGATAAATTAACGGTATGTAATCATTCGAGAACGTTCGCATCATGTCATGTGTTGTGTGTGACTGACCGTGGCCGCGTCCGATCTTGCAGACGATCTGGTGGCTGAGCGCGAAAAGAGCAAACTCCTGCAGGAGGAAATGGAGGCCACGCTCCACGACATCCAGAACATGTGAACGCCCCGCCCGCGTTACCCGCCCGCCACACTCGATATCGACCATTTTAATGTCGACATCCATTCCCATCACTAAACTTTTAAATCGAAACCGCGACCACGCCCTCTTGGCACTTTACGGGCCGCGATTTATTCAAATCTTTTTGTTTCTCTTATTTATTAACCGTGATTCTTTTTTGCTTTAGTTCTTATGATACCTTTGATATTTATTTTTATCTTATGACAATACGAGTGAGACGGGCGGGTAAATAGATGTTACTAGATTTAGAGTAATTGTCAGCCGCTTTTTTTATTGTAACGTCAAGATCGAGTGTTCGCTACGACACCACTGCCATGTGCAATTTTTTTTATTTCATACACAAAGTACTAATATAATTTCCGTATGCTGTTGAGAAGTGTATTTCCTCATTCGTTGTAGTCATTATTCAACGAGCGTGTCTGTTTATGAGTCTATTTAAGATCAATGTTACGGAGATGTATGCAGCTAAAGTAATCGCTTTGTAGCACTTCTATTGTAAGAATGTTGACATTCCATTAAGAGGACCAAAACATTTCGGAATTTATAAGCACTATTAATATAAATGCACATGATTTGTATAAAACGGCATTTTTTATACGTGTAGAGTTATTCCTACTCGATTCCGGCAATAAGTGCATTTCTACTGTAAACGAAACAAGTGCACCGTTTGCGATTTTTTTATGAATTCTTTATTTACTTAATTGTAGAGAAGAGATTAGATATTTTTTATTTAATGAGTGATGGTAACACGTAAAATATTGATATTTATAGGAATATGCTCGATATGAAGTATTGATATTCTATATTGTTTCAAGTATGATTCTTTTCTTGTGTCATAATTACAGTTTGTTGTTATTTATTTAAATTAATCGATGAATAAATGACGACCGTTTCAATGTAGTGAAATAATTTGATGTAAATTCCGTTATTTTCGTTGGAGTTGTATAAAGTGGCAATATGTCGAGCGTCCAGCGCCTCGCGACCACACGAGCACCGTATATTGCATATATTGCATAGCGTTCGATCGACCGAGGGAAATCCGTCTTTTAAAATGTTATCGATTAATGAATTGATAGATAAGTTCGTGAGAAATAAATTAATGATTTTAAGAGTATTCTAACACAAGTGTTTATAAATATATTATATTATTATTTTTAGCTTGTTGTATTTTTTTACTAATTCGTGTGATCCTCCTCATTCTACCTCCTCACTTAACATCATCGATTCCATCAGCTATAATACGAATGTAATCAGCCACGATTCATTATACACTGAGTATCAGCATATCACCGTAACCGACATTAAAAGATCAGTTCATTCATTATCATGGAAAATCCATCATTTGGAGTAATACGAAGTTGTGCCAGTGTGTAAGAGAGCGGCATGAAACCGAATCATTTCGACGGGGCCATTCACGGCTTGTAAATAACATCAGGAGCGCGAGAAGGGAACATCAGTGTTAACGCATGTGTCCCGGCTGAAGAAACGTTTGGTATCCAAGATTTGAAGAACACCTTCCATTCCTAATAGCCAATTAGATACGCATGGAGGTGTTAACGCATGACCCGATCTGGAGTTTACCGGCGTGATTGTATAGGCAGAACGGAATTGGGGAATGAGCGGAGCATGAAGGTGCTAACGCATGACCATACGAGTCAGTACAAGTTTAGTCACCTTCTCATAAAACCAGCATGAACAGCAAGTCGGAACCCTATCCTAGTGATTATAGCAACATGGAACGCTCCTTTCGTGAGTCATCTGTGAATCGGAAGCTCATACTCATCGACTGTCGCAGATGACCTGATCAACGAGATCGAGAAGTACAACGATATCGGAGACGACATCGATGACTCCTTCGTGGAACTCATTCCCGGCGTCGATCCTAATAAAAGGCAAATTGCGGCGGTCCGAGAGGCGGCCCGAAAGGAGGAGGAGAAAAAGAAAGCCGCAGAGGCCGCGGCCGCCGCAGCCGCCGCAGCGGAGGCGGCGGCCAAGGCCGAGGCCGAGAGAGCTGCGGCAGAGGCCGCCGCTAAGGTTGAAGCCGAGAAAGCCGCGGCTGAGGCGGCTGCGGCTGCGGCTGCGGCGGCCGAGGCGGCCAAGCTGCAACCACCGGCTGAAGCCGCACCGCCCGCACCGCCCGCAGAGGGCGCCGCGCCACCCGCTGAAGGAGCCGCGGCACCTCCCGCCGAGGGCGCACCACCAGCTGAAGGGGCCCCGGCCGCGCCACCAGCAGAAGGGGCACCGGCAGCACCGCCAGCGGAAGGAGCCCCCGCAGCACCGCCGGCAGAAGGCGCCCCTGCCGCCCCACCGGCCGAAGGTGCTCCTGCTGCCCCACCGGCTGAAGGAGCTCCTGCTGCACCGCCAGCGGAAGGTGCCCCCGCCGCACCACCCGCCGAGGGTGCTCCAGCAGCCCCCGCTGCTCCGCCAGCTGAAGGAGCTCCCGCTGCTCCCGCTGCCCCTCCAGCTGAGGGCGCTCCGGCGGCTCCCGCCGCTCCTCCGGCCGAAGGCGCTCCTGCAGCCCCTGCGGCTCCCCCGGCAGAAGCCGCCCCCGCCGCACCTCCCGCGGAAGGCGCCCCCGCCGCTCCCCCGGCCGAAGCGGCCCCCGCTGCACCTGCGCCCGCACCCGAAGCGGCTCCCCCGGCAGCGGAAGCTGCTCCCCCGTCATAATGAATACTATTCAATCAATATTACCTCGATAAATATCTCGTTATAAATTTATGAATGTGCACCCGTTCTTCGGCAAAAGTAATACGGCGAGCGCGATCACATGTAAAATGATATATATTTTTATACTGTAAATAAATGATCGGAAACGTAGCTGATGGAATGGTAATTCGGTCCCCCTAACTGGTCCGTCCGACGTCCTCGATCGATTAGGTGAGCATGCGTGTGGCCAGCGATGACTGAGCGAGATAGCCAGAGGTCTGACGAGGATGGTGTCCGCAGACGACCTGATCACGGGCAAGGAGTTGTTCCACGAGATCGGCTCGGAGCTGGACGGCGCGTTCAACGACATGGGGCTGCCCAACACGACGCCGGCCGCGCGCACCTGCGACCGCTGCACGTGCTGCCACTGACCGCGACGCGCATACGACATCTTATGCTTTTCGATACGCATTTAACCTAGGGACTCTGTAATTTTTCTTGTTCCGCTATCTTCTATTAAAACATCCAAGACGCAGTTTTACCGCTTTCTAAGTTGCATGAATCGGAGTGTCAGATCGATAACTTGTAAGGCAAACTCGAAAGCTTAAGCGACTACGACGCATGGCTTCGGAATAACAAGGATTTAACACGTAAGCATAACTTTTACTTCATTCACACGCTGTCAGCAATTCTAATTTGCTTCAAAACTTGACTTTGAAGAGTTATATAGTTTATCAGTTAATAGTCAATTTATTACAAAACAATAAATACCTAAGTGAATTAAGGAATATTTTTTGTAATTTGAACATAGATACACAATAATATTTATCAATATTGTATCATATAAATTAGAAAAGAATTAGTTACCAAGCAAAATAACAATTAAATTGAACGAATAACATTAGACACACATTTACATTGACCTGTGTGGATATTTGACATGTAATCCTATGTTCAGACGAGCTTGTGGCCGAGAAGGAGAAATACAAGGACATCGGTGACGACCTCGACACCGCGTTCGTGGAACTTATCCTCAAGGAATAAGCGTAGCGAGCTAGCTCGGGCCAGGCGGCCAGCCAGGCGGGCCGGCCAGCCAGCCAGGCGCGGCCAGCCAGCCAGCCAGCCAGGCCATTCCACCACTGCACAATGGCGTCGATCCGCCCGCGATTCACAAGATCTGCAAATTATTTACTTTATATTTTATACTCGGTTAAAGTATTACAATGCATACCATAGATTTATGGCGGTATTTATTTTCGATTAATATATAATAAATAATTTATTATTCAGACTTTGTTTTCTTTTTACTATGTCCATTAATGAACGTATTATAGCTGAATTTTCATTTCATTCGAGTTTTTTTATTTCATATTTTAAAGAGTATAAATCTAGAAACATATAAAAAACTTATAGCTTTTATGCCTGTATCTATATAATATTTATAGAAAATAATTAAAATTACAATAATTTACAATATAACAGCTCATTAAAGGTGATATATGAGTAAAGTTACAAATGCAAATAATATAATGAATTGAATTAGATACGTAGTTTTATTAT
>DWPV01000337.1:0-31579 GCA_018251915.1 Urbanus proteus proteus | reverse complement strand
TTTCAGTAGAAAATACGGACGTGTTTAGGAAATATTGGCGAGAAACATTGGACTCGCCCGGCGAGTCGCCAGCACATGAATGAAATTTATGTCGACTCGCAAGGCGAGTCGTTGGCACTGAACGTGTTAAGCAATTACATAAAGCTGCCTTTTGTCATATTCTAACAGATCATTTTGAAATTATGCAACATATTGCCCGAGGTCCAGAAAAGGACTTACAAGTTCCTTTCATCCCGAAAAAAGATACTACTGCTGAGGGATAGTTAAAAATACCTTTATAACTACAATGAACCTACTTTTTTTGAAGCCGTAATTGAAAAACACTGACCCAGATGTAATGCTTACAAATTTTTAAAATAGTTGTATATTTGCTGCCTTGTGCATTTTTACTATTCAATTTGTGTGTCAGGTCATATCTTGCAATCAAATTCTATTGTAATGATTGCATATCAAAATTACTTTAACCTATTGGTTGTTTCTCCAGTAAACATGTATGTTATTTAATATATCCGTACCAAACGTGAATACGTATGTATAAGTCGACTTGCATATTTTTTTTTATTCTACATTAGGTCTGTTCAAATACAATTTACTGTTTAATATGCGTATGTCATCCGAAAATTCCAACTAAAACATTATTTTGCAATAAAAAAGTAGTTTAAAACATAAAACAATGATTTACAGATAAAACTCAAACTTTAAAACGGCTGCCCTGTAAAATGACCATTTTGGACTTGTCAACTTATTCATGCCTGGCACGGATATATTTCCGTATATAAATACTGACAGTTTTTGTTTTATTCACATGTTTAAAATAGATACTTCCCAGCAAACAGACTCATGGATTACATGCATATGTATTCAGTAATGCATTTGTATGAGTGTAATTCATTTGTATTCTACAATCAGATCTACAATACCTTTATCCTTATGCTTGAATGAACATCAAAGCAATGATAATTTAGTGAATAGTACAATGACTGTTGATAATGTCAATGCCACCATGGATTTAGACAGATTTGATGCACCGTTACATCTATGATCCAGGTAGCAGAAGCACCAAACTGTTTCGTCATACCAATTTCTGAAAAATAAATTAGGTGTGTTAATTAATTGAGTGTGATGCACAAAATATTTACTGTTTTTATTCAATTACAAAATAATTTAAGGATTTCTAACACATATACATATGATGTAAAAATATTAAATATTGCCTTTTGACTGCCTTTGAATAAAAATAAAATTATGTAACAATAGTTTCTTATCTTTTGTGTGCTCAACCAGAAAAAAAATCTTAATAAACCTGAATCTGTCTCTATATCTGTGACAGTTATGTCTGAAACCACTTAAATAATGTTAATGACGACCCGCATGGCTGAACGGCTATCATACCGGTCTGACGCCCAATGGGTCCCAGGTTCATTCCCGGCCAGACAGACATCTAAATGAATTTAGATTTGTTCTGGATCTGGGTGTTTGTGTATTCGTGTATGCTTGTCTCCATGACACCCACGACAAAGTAGAAAATCCTAATGTGGGGCTATGAGTGTAGAAAATGTTCTAATGAAATTTTGTATAAGTTTGTATGTTGTATATAGCCTAAAAGGTGAAATATTTTTGGACTGAAAACATTTTTAATGTACCTCTGAATGTCTAGTTCTTTAATAGTGTTGTTAACGTAGTTGGCCAAGTTCACATCTCTCGCAGCCGGTCTGCAACCCTCGTAAGTGTCCGCAGGGATATCTGTTCGGAAAGCTTTGAAATTGCTCAAACAATCTCTCGTTATGACTTTTTCAGCTGTAAATAGAGAAAACTTATGTTACATGTTTATATTTACTCCCATATGGTTTTTTTATATGGTAGCAAATAAGCTTGCAAATAGCCTCAGTTAAGTATGTCTGCCTTACCACACCCTCAAACCAGAACACAGCAGGGATGAACAATACTGTTAAGCAAAACTAGATATGGCAATGGTGCCGCCGGAGTCAAACCACAAAGTGGTTTACCACCTTTAAAAAGACTTCTTTAGAATAATGTCCTTCATCTAGATTTTTTTATACACTCATAACTACAAAATATAAGAGATGGTGGTACGTGTGGATCCCAAACCTTTTCTTCCGTGTGCAAAAAGTTAAATATCATATAACTATGCTGCTTTCTATTATTTTATTGATAAAATAAAAACCACATACCTCCTTTCCTCTCTATTAGTTTCACACAAATGTCTTCATTATCGGGACATGGGTTCCCCAGATAGCCGATGCCTCTCCAATTGAAAGGCTCCATACATCCTGGAGTGGCTGCCGAACACTGATAACACCATATAGCTAAACCTGTAATTAATTTTAATAATCTATAATATCTTAATAGTAGATAATAATAGTAATTAATAGTAGATAATAGGCTTAATAGTAGATAATAAGACAACCCATATGGCGGAGCGGGTTACCATACCGGTCTGACGTGCAGTGGGTCCTGGGTTCAATTCCCAGCCAGACAGATATCTGAATGATGAAGTTAGATTTTTGTTCTGGATCTGAGTGTTTGTATATTTGTCTTTATGTGTCCATGGCACCCACGACACAGAAGAAAATCCTACTGTGGGGCTATGACTGTATGAAGCGTCTTAAGCTAGTGATATTAGACACTACATCGAGTCATGTAATAATGGTGAATACAACAGGTGGTAGATCTAGTCCTAAAAATGTACACTAGAATACCTGAAATAATTCATATAAACACATATTTAAACGGTTTACAAATATTTTTCATTCAAAATGTATATTATTTTATGGATCACTGATTTTGTCAATCACAGCAGTATTATAAGTTTTACATTTACAGTAAACCAACTTTCTCAAAAATGTACATGTTGGATATAGTAAGAATTATTTAAAGTTGTGCTAAATACAATAATGCCCAAGTTGAGCCACACCTTGTTATTATGTTCTTTAAATACGAATTTTACAATAATTTATTGTTACTTACTTTCGTGAATACTCGATATTAATGCTACCAAAATAATCAGCTTCATTGTTTATAACTAAATAGAGTAATTACTTAAGTAGAATTATACTGTTTCTTTGATGAAATGAAAATTAAAATAAAACCGCTTGTGCGTCCCCTTGTCCAACTTGTTCATTTGACTTCAGCTGTCAGTTGTCACTTGATCACTTGTCAATCTTGTCATGTATAACAATGACTGTCAATGGGTACGTTCCAGTAATCACTAGAAACTGCTAAAATTACCTGTCCAGTAACGTAAAAAGGCCGCAAGCGTTGTGGGCATTACTTTTAAAGTCCTGCCGTTAGGAGAATGCTATTCTGAAAGGTGTTATTCAGTGTCAGTTGGACAATTTGGGCATTTGTAGAGATGGGATAGTGCTACTCGTTACACGCTTTAGTATCCCAAACTCTAGTAATAATGTCATTTTGACATTAAATGACAGCTAATAGTGTCCAACTAACACGCAATGATAGCGTTCAGGAAAGCACTTTCTAAGCGTCTAGACTACAGGTTATTATTATAAGATCAGTTTGATTAAAACATATGTTCATGATGAATGTAGGCGTTTAGTGGAATGTAAAGGTCAAATGATATCGTTGTAGGTTGTAACTGAAACAAATTGTCACTGCCTCATCTTTCTCTTTTCTGTGCTTTGCCTATTCTAAAATTTTCTAAGGAGCTTTCCGCACTAGCTGACTTGATCGATCAATTTGTTAAGCTTTTTGTTAAGTTATCATATTTAAATGGTCTAATTTGCATACACATAATAGAATTTCACTGCAATTCTTAATGTTCTGAGAAGGACGATCTGATGAAACTAATTTTACTGTCAGACCAAAATAAAACCTTGGGATTTTTTATAAAACCCACTTACCTACAATAAAATTTACTATATAAAAATTATGCAATTTAATACCATCTGTTAATAAAAAAATTATCAACCGGTACTGTATCAATTATCGATAGATTTGTACTTTCTAATACATTCAAAGACGGGGTTTAAAGGCAAGATTTTATTCAATTTGAATCCCTAATTAGCAGATGATAATTTTTTTTTCTAATTGCACATTTAAAGATTTCGTAAGATACAATGTACGAGTATCTGCAAGAAAGAGCTCGAAATATAATATAAATTTATTAAAAATCTTTGAAAAAGGTGTCTAGATTGGATCGTTAAATCCGCCTGATTGATAGGCCAAGTCTCACTATTGAGACAACCTACAATCAAATTAGAAACGTTTAAATAAATACAATTAATGTACATAATATCAAAAACGTTAAATTATAAATTATAAAAAAATGTCTGATTTAAGTATTATATACAACTAAACTTTTAAATTTTTGGAAAAAAATACCTTTTTCATTATCGGGTCAAATTAAAGTTTAATGTAAAATTTTAGTTTATGTTTAAATCAATAATGTGATATTCAACGTTATTCTAGTTAAAATACATTTATTAATCTTGCACCTGTTCTTGTTCTTCAGGAGGTTGTAAGGATGCTAGGAGCATTAATAAATCTTCTTTATTTAGATCTATGCACATAGTACCCACTACATCTTCAATACCAATCGTGCCATCATTAGACATATCTACTTCCTTAATGAGATTATCAAGTTGTTTCTGGGGCATTTTGTGGCCCTGTTTGGATAAGACTTCTTTTAAAAACTCTCTATCCATTGTTCCCGTTTTTCCCGGATCGAGGACTTGTAAAGCTGAACGCAATTCATCTTCCACAGAGAAATCTCGCTGACGTATGGTTACCATTTTTAAAAACTGGTCAAATGTTATATGTCCTTGAGGATGCGGTGGCCTAACACAATATGCTATTAGTTCTTGAAGTTGTTCTGGAGTATATGTCATTAGAATAAGACTTTTCAACATATATATCAATTCTTTTTCAGTAATGTACCCGTCAATTTCAGAATAAGCAGGAGTATGATTTTGATAAAGGTCCCAAAGTTGTTCTACTTCAGCTAATTGATCTGGTCTTAATTCAAATGGTGGCTTGAGGGCTTCCTTAGAATCACTAAAATCGAATGGAGCTGCTGGATCAGGCGGGGGCTCCTCTACATAGCCTTCCTCCTCTTCCTCTACTTTTTCCTCTTCTGCCGCTTTAGCCTCTTCCTTTTTTTCTTCTTCCTGTACCTCTTCTCCTTGTAATTCTTCGTCTAACTGTTCACCTATTAGTTCTTTACCTTCTCCTAAAAGTCCTTCTTCGCCAAAGGCATGTTCTCCTTCAAAATGCTCACCTTCTACTTCTTCAAGAACGTCAGTTCTTGCTTCTCCTTGAGTTGTAGTTTCTTGCTCTCCTTGAGTAGTTGTATCTTGCTCTCCAAGCTCATCTTTATGTTCACTTTCCAGTACTTCATTATCTTCAGTAGCTTGTGTAACTTCACCACCTTCTGTTGTGGACTCATCAACATCCATTTTTTATCATAGTAAATTTTAAAATGTGGCCAACTTCACTAATATAATTATTTTGAATATAAGTTACTTACATATTATAACTTCATGTTTTAAACTAAGAATTTATCACCGCATCTAGGTTTCCTGAGGTGTGCTCTTAGGGCAACTGTTAAGTTTTCTGTAATTTTGTCATATAGATTGAGACTGCCAAGTGATATAAAATCCAAAATATTAATAAACTCTTCTAAAAGTTCATTTCGCACATTATCTATAAATTCTAACATTTATACAAAACTAATGAACGTAAAATAAAATATGGTTTGTTAACGTCACTCTATTAAAGTTAGACAGAAAAATACACAAAAAAATTGTGACGGACGACATTCAATGTCATTTATTTTCTTTTAATATTTATGTTACTTTTGTACGCAGCTTTTTCATACAAAACCTATGCTTAATAAACCGTCGCAATATCGTGCACTCGAGTTTTGGGTAAGGCCACCAAAATTTCCACTTTAATTTAAATGAGAAGGTCAAGAATCATCCGAATCAGTTTTTTAGCAGTAGGTAAGGAAGAAAACATGTGAGCGTGGAATCATACTAAGTACCTATACGGCCAGAAAAATCTCAGATACCTACTTATCATTGAAAGGAAAAAAATGGATTTGAATTGGTATTGGAATGGATAATAGATAGTCATATATAATATGACGACCCTCGTAGCGGAGCGGTCACCATACCTGTCTGACACGCTGTGGGTTCCTGGTTCGATTCCCGGGCAGACAGATCTGAAAGATGAATTTTGAAAGATTTATGTTCTGGATCTGGTTGTTAGTGTATTCCATAGCATCCACGACACAGGAGAAAATCCTACAGTGGGGCTATGTATAAAAAGCGGTATAGGTGACAGAAAATAGATGGATATCAAATGAATAATAGAAGAGTGAATTTTATATATCAATTTAATAATGAATAAATAAATAGAATAATAAGATCGATTAATACCGTTGCAAGTTTGCACCATTACCTACTGATTTTTTACCATATAAATAACAAATTGGGATACTTTTAAAATCCCAGTCTTCCTTTTCTTTGATATTACGTCTAATGGTGTTATTTTCAAAAAACGGTATTTACAGGCAACATTTTGCAAAACCATGATGCAAAATCACATAAGGTAATCTAAATATTAGGTACCTACCTACTGTTCAAGAAATAGAGTTCCATGACAGACGGACAAACTGCAGGGACTTAAGTACCTTCATAAGTAAAAAGAACTTTAAACAAAGTATCTACTTTATACTAAGATCCGGCTTCGAGTAATTACTACATCCATCAAATACTTATAATAAAAAAATAGTAGATCCGATCATTTAACAAAAAACGAAGACTTAATCGGCATGATTTGGATGTGCCTATCTTTATGTGTAATTCGTTAACGTATTTACTTAATAATCTTCAAAAAGCACATCAATATTTTTGTCGAGCTTGTTATGAATTCTGATTAGGACAGGGTAAAAAATTTGTAATGACTGTAACAAATTAATAATTTAAGTATTAAACTCTGTAGCAGAGTGCCATGTGTGTCATTTAGTAAAATTCGAGTTGAACAGATAATTTACATACATATCACTATCACAACATAGTATAAAAAAATCGGTTGCCGCATGTCTGTCCCTATGTATGCTTAGATATTTAAAACGACGCAACTGATTTTGAGTTTTTTTAATAGATAGAGTCATTCAAGAGGAAGATTTATATGTAATTTAATGCCTGTGAAGCCGCAGGCAAAAGCTAGTTAAGTATTAAATCAGGCGGGCAGACATCTTAACTCTACTAATTCGACGAATGTATAAACTTACAAATTTCGTCGAGCTTACAAAAAGTTACATAAATAACAGGATTAAACCGTGTATTATTACTTTTTGTATCCGGGTTAAGTGAGAGTTTGCTAAAGAATTTACAATAGCCTGTCGTTGAAAAAACATATGAGAACTATAAAAAGTTCCATGAACCTAACGTCACCACATCTTTATTTTTATGGATTCAAACAAGTTCATGATATCTGCTTTACTTGTACACCATTTTTTTACCATAACATAGGTATAAAAAGGTAGATAATTTATTTTTGGCATGCGTATCATCGTACCTATGTTCTAATTTAGACTAGTGAGTTTAACTGTTTGAATTAACTCTTAGGACATTACAATCACATTACACCATTGGAAATGAGAAGTGTAGCTATGTATTGCAATATGACGACGTCTCAAGCTAAAATCTATTTTTTACAGTCATCATTCTATTATTAAACTACTGTTGGGCTCTTACCTACCTACTTCTTTACGCCATCTCATCATCCGATCACTAATAGTACCTACCTGTTATAAATTAAAATAAAAGAAAAATCTATCATTTTGACCAAATTTGAATAACTTCATTTATTTATGAAGAATGCGTATTACTCGTCTTTTATTAAAAGTTTCTCTTGTTTCGTTTTTAAAATAAAATGATAACCGTGGTCTAAAAAGGATTTAGCACCTCCAACAAGTCAAAAGCTGAATTTAAACCCCTAGACTGTCTCACTTCTATTAATAATTATTAAATGCACAATAATTAACGTAATTACAAGTACAGAAACAGAAAATAATTGTAAAGCAAACCAGAAACGCAGTTGAGAAAATCAACAATCAAACGCATCGGTAGTGGGTATGTAGGTACTCAAGGAAAACATTACTTAACAGGTGGATGCAACCGGTGCAAAAGTTCTAACGCTCTACGCCACGGTCAGTGCTTTCATAAGGTGCATCATGTCACGTGCTTTAATTCGCGAGAGAAAGAACCCGGCAAGATGCGATGGTGAATGGCTGCGGGTGTGGTACGCCGTAGCCTGAGAATCTAGCCAGAAGACAAAACGCGCGTGAACGCCGCGCATGCGCAGTAACATATTTGTCAGTACGATTTTGGCGGGAATTTTAACCGTCAGTGACTTTTAATTAATTTTCGCAAATTGATTAATGGTCCTTGCAGAACCTTTAAGCGATTTTTTGTGAGCAAGTGATAAAGTTGAATAGCTTTTGATAAAGCTTCATTGTAACCTACTTATTAAAAATGGTAAGTTTTGTTGCTTCTATGAATTATTACTTACCTACATAAAATGACCTACCTATTATTAAAATACTTGGCCTACATCCTCCATAGCCAGATAGGTTTAGGTAGGTAGATAAAAATATTATTAATTGAAATTAACTTTTAAACTGCAAGACAGAGTTGGTTGCTTTTGCTGCAAAGAAAGGAAATTGTAGAGAGTAAGTAAGTAGCCTAGTTTTTATCAGGACGAAAGGAAAAAATATCTATTTATTACTTGTAAGTAACTAACTATTTCAGTTCTTTTGAGGGATATGCAAGTAGCAAATAAAAATAAATAAATGTAGCACCGTTAAAATAATTCGAATTAGTTTATTCTTAACAGTAGATACAGTCTCCACATAGGCCATCACCCATCCTGTACCTGTAGTACTGGATCCATAGTTGGGAGAGACTTGACCTATCTGAAAACTGAAGTTAAATAAATAAATAACAAATAAATAAATAAATAAATAATGCTTCACACTCATAGCCCCACAGTAGGATTATCTCCTGTGTCGTGGGTGCCATGGACAATACACAAGACAAGGACACACACCCAGACCAAGAACGGAAATTTAAACTCATCATTCAAATTTCCGCCTCGCTGGGAATCGAACCCAGGACCCTCGGATTAGCGGTCCGGCGTGTTAACCATTGCGCCATCCGGGTCGTCAAGTTACTTTTTATCGCGGCGAAGAATATACGTGACGAAAAACAAGGCATGCATTAGAGAACGTATCTGGAACCACCGCCGTGAAAATTACAATGGTATCCACGACGTCAGTTGGGTCGTCAGAATATCTACCTCGAAGGTCACTTATGGCGTTTTCAATTATTTGATTTTGATTCTATGTATGATGAATGAGTCCATGTTTAAAATAATGATTTTCACTGGTTGGGCGGTTCGTAACTACCATTGTTACTAACCGCAACCTCGGAAGTCCCCTTTTAGTCGCGTCATACAACAGTTAGGGAATACCGTAGCTCTATTCTGGTTCTGAGATGATAGAAACACCCAGACACGGATCCTACCAGAAACCTTTATGCGTGCCAACACTGCCGACCTAATAGAATTAACATATTTCAAATACCTTTCATAATTTTTCTCATACCGATCTCACATGCACCTGAGACTCTTTACAACGATGCTCCAAATTAATTTTTAATTTGCATAAGATTTAGAAACTTCTCACTTATGTAAGATGTATGCTTGGACTTGCACCCGATGCTTGGAAGTGAGTCCTATAATTCATACCACCTTTTTCACAACCACAAATACCTATACTAACTTGAGAAAGTTAATAGAACTTTATGGTTCAACTCCGAAGGCACCTTCGCTACCAATTTCTACCAATGAATACCATTGCAGACGTTCCTGTATTCTGGTATGAAGGACGTAACAGTTGGCTTAGTCGTATGAGAAAGAAACGCATGATATGATCTCTACAATCCCCTATCATTCTAATAGTATTTAAAGACGACTTCCTTTTAATAAAATGACATACGAGTATATAAACCAATAAATAAATGACCTTTAAAGCCCAATTATCGATTTTTTATAAAATTACACGAGAATACCACCATAAGCTCTACTTTTCTTTGTGACCGTGTAAGGTTGAGGTCGAGTTTCATCATACCATTATTATATTGTAACAGCGTCGTCTAACATTCGTATAGATTACTTGTGTATGTAGGTATGTCACTATGAAAAACTTACTCGAACTTATAATGAGTGTACAAATATATAAACCCCATTTAATACTCTATACATATACATTATTTGATCTATGTAGGTATGTACTAATTGCTAGGCATAAGTGTAAGAGTACAAAAAACTATCTATCTTTAGGTATCGTAAATAGATCCTTAGATATTTAAATGGACGCAGGCATATGTATGGAGATACGTCGATATGTAGATAGCGAAAAATCTGAGTCCATATCTTCAAATGTTTCTATGTCGTCATTGCAGTCACTATGAAGTTCACGGAATCTAAGGAAACCAAAGGTATCAAGGTATCAAAGAAGGATAGGGAATTATTGGCAGAATAAAACTGGAGTACCAGTTTGATTTGAGAGATCAGCCTAATTGATGCCTTTTCAACTAACCATTTACTATCTTTATTTTATGAAATCGGTTAAATAATGTAACATGGCGGAACAATGTACGTTACGTTACGTTGATAGAAAACGCATTCTTAATTCATAAATACAATAATAGTCTTAACCTACTAACTAGGTACTACTATCAACAGAAAGTAACAGAGAGGAAAGAAAGTCGATAGATGCTTTCTACACATGTTAATATTTCATTTAGATTCAAGATGATCTACAAGTATGTTTAGATGAATTTTGGACAAACATTTATGAGCACACTTTAGTTTTAAAATTTATCAGAAATATTGTTTTTCAAACATATCTAGGTACTATGTATTAAGATATATACCTATATATAGGTACCTACCTACATTGTGTTAGTTTAGAAGTATGTCCTTTCTTCAGTTACACGCTAGTTTTGCTTTCGGAACTACAAATTGTTTAAGAGAGTTTAGGGTTATTATGAACTACATTTTTATTGCAGAACAAAATGATGTCTAAAGCGCAGTTGGCCGATTCTCTTTCATTCTTATCGAACGATACCGCTTAACCTCAGTAACGACTTACATATTTTGGCTCAATTTTCTTTAAACTAAGGTACTTAACAATAAATCTTACAGTCTTTCTATCCAAAAACATCTTGAAAACACGCGGGCGGATCTCTCTGGGCGTTCGCGCCTTCTGCGCGGATGTTTGATCCTTACGACTTGTTCATGAAACAAAGGAACATTTGTAATTGTACCCACCCTTCACCACATCAACGTTTCTTGACGAAATATATATATCTACGAAATAAACAAGACTAATTGGATCGCAAATAATACAAATGCAAAAACAGAGTTCACGATGTCACGTTAAACAAATACCAAAATACCTGCGTACAACAATAAGCCATTAGATTATTGAAATTACGGTTGCGGCTTTATTGATTGACTACGGGAAGTTTATTATGAAATAATGATTACCCAATACTTCTAGCCTTGATTGCGTTTACCTTCTGCATATAACATTTTAGCATAAAGTGTTTTAAAAACAAAATATTTTATGATCATGATAATTGTAATTAGGTAAATGTAACAGATCGATCAAACGTATTTATTCATTTCATGCTGAATATCTAGACCATACATATTTCTAAAAATCTTCCATCTTTAATAAACTTAAGTTTATACCGCTATTATTACATTTTTTCCAATTATCAGTATAAAATAACAAAATGTATTATAGCGAACCAACATTACTTTTAACACTGGACCCAAGATTAGGTTCTGCATCGTAAAAATAAATAATTAAAAATATTAGTTATTAACATAAGTATTACGGCAAATTACACTTCAGAAGTCATAATATTTCACATACTCACAAGAACAATAATACCTAATACCATACAGCATTCCGACGAGGTATTCGTGTCCTATGCATTATTTTCAGCCACATAATCGAGTATAATTAATCCTCGCTTACTATACCTACTCGAATATATTTCGGATTTGAATAGTACAAATTATAACTATAAATAAATCTGTAGGTAGGAACTCGGTATAAGACAAATTAATCGTTAATTGCCGAATTTCTATCACACGCACATCGTGATGATCCTTGGCAAAAAAAAATATTTCGATCGATCGCAATTAATTTTTAACCTTGTTATTGCTATTATTTTAATTGCTTAATCTCATAACAGACAAAACTATTCTTAATTAACGTTTTATAAAGCATTCATCACCATTAATGCCTATAGTCGATAGGTATATCGATGTTAGTAGAACACCTACTTGTAAAAAGCGTAAAAAAGTAAACTACGTGGTGTTAAAATCGAATAAACAATTTAGGAAATACTTTATTTATAACGTTAAATCTATACAAATAAATAAAATTGAAGTGTTTGTTTGTGATTTCCAAATACCATTTTTGTCGGTCTGTCTGTTTGGCTGAGCTAATCTTCTAAACGGCTGGACCGATTTTGACGGGATTTTTACTAGAAGATAGCAGGAAGTCTTTGGCGTAACATAGATTATTTTAATTTTGGTAAAAGTATTACCTAGTATTGTTTAGTAGTATTAGTTACTTATGTTTAGATATGTATTCCTTTTTACTTTTTTAACGCGGGTGAAACCGCGGAAATCAGCTAGTCTGTATAATATTTTTTATTGCTACCATTGGTTAGATCTTTCAATGCATATTTAATGAAAGCACTGTAGATTTTGTATGAAACCTAAAAGTAGTAACATTTGATGAATATTATATAGAAAACACTCATTCACAAAATTATCAATAAGGCCACTGGAGATAAAACTGTTTTGTTTTCAACTTTATCTCCGCATTATTTGCTTACTGCATAGATATTCAGTTGGTTGACCCAATAAAAGCGTGTTTTCATAACCGTGTAAATACTTATCGTCTAGTCATCGCGCAAAGTGAGGTCTTTGACTTGTTTCTTCGATATCTTGTTTGAGATTCGTGTCGGAACGGTCAATAGAGTTCGGAGGCCTAATCGTTCATAATCTCATCTATCACTGGCAGTGATCCCTACCCGTGACCAGTGAAACAGAAATAGGTTGATTATAAATTATGATGGTCAATATAGTTTGAGTAGTGAAGTTATTTCCTATAGTGAGAAGTTTATCAACCAATATAATTGTATTTTAGCACACCCCTCTTACCTATCACATATTACTAGAATTCTTTAATGTGTAAATCATAAACAAGGGCAGGTATAAAATACCCAGAACAACAAAAATGTAAATTTTCTACCCTCACTTTAAAAGTTGATGTCGTGATTGCTAAATTTTTACGTTGTCTAATAAATGGAGCTCACTTTCTTTGCTTTGCTTACTACAGGCGGTAGAGGTCTTTGACATGACATCGTATTTGAAATTCGTACCGCGTCCGGAGCGACAATAGTGTCCGTGAGGGATAATGCCGAAGAAAATGAAAGTGTAAATAAATATGCAACGGATTGAACCACCGATGACGCAAGGTTATGTTGCATAGATGTGCTGATAGATAAATAAATAATAAATAAATAACGCTTCACACTCATAGCCCCACAGTAGGATTTTCTCCTGTGTCGTGGGTGCCATGGACAACACACAAGACAAGGACACACACCCAGACCAAGAACGGAAATTTAAACTCATTCAAATTTCCGCCTCGCTGGGAATCGAACCCAGGACCCTCGGATTAGCGGTCCGGCGTGTTAACCATTGCGCCATCCGGGTCCGATGTGGGTGGAGATCGATGGATGGTCACTGTGATCAACAAATTGAGAACATGCCATTAAAGAATAATGCCGTGTGACAACTCGGTCTTGACACCTTTCTACTCCTCCCGTGGATGTTATGAGAGACGACTAAGAAACAACATCCAAGGGGACGGTAGCGTTGTTCTGAGCAATATTAACGCCCACTGCGGTCATCAATACCGGTCGCCGTGACTATTGGCAAACATCCCTATTAGGAGAGACCGAGATATATCCGATAGTGGATTGACTGGTGGAAGTTAGGATACTAAACGTACCTATACAACGCAAGCAAGCAATATATAGTTTCACATTCCTAGATATAATATGATGAAAACAATCCCCACGTACACTTGACCTCATAATCTGAATATTCCACATATAGGTACATTGGATAACCTTTTCACCCAAACCTACACTATTACATCTCCTGTATTACAAGTAGCTTTTGTCAACTCCCCTGAAGTGGGGAAAGGTCTTTGACAGGCACAATGTCGCACTTGAAATTCGTGTCCCGTCCTCCGTGACAATATTGTCCGTGTCATGAACTCTCAAAAGACTAACCGTACTGAAAATCGAAAGTGCTTTCCAACGTAGACATATTTAGGTGATAAAGAGTGGTAGGTACCTATACAGAATGAAATAAAACGAAAAACCTTTTTTTATTTGTTGCTTGTAAGTATTCTTCGTACCATAATTCAATTTGAAATTTAGAATTTGGTCTATCTAAACATACACAGAAAACTTACAAAGACATTCTAGAACATAACCATCACTGGCAATGGAATTAAATTGATCTAAGTGTTTCTCACTATGTAGTTTTATACATGTAAACGTAACGTAACGTAAACGTAAAAGAAACACGAGACAACAATCAAAAACGTTGCTAACTGCTTTATTACGTCTAGCCGTCTATGAGGGTGTAGCATTGAAGTGTTGGTGATCGATATCGAATTTAAAATTCGCATCGCGCTCGCAGCGACAATGGGGTGTGCGAGGGTTAATAACGTGGAACAGCGAGAGTGTTTCATGCTGATGGAACAAGTGTTCGTTTAAAGATTCCTGGTACGGGCTCGGAATGCGTGTAAGTCGTAAGTGTTGATTGCCTGATGTTAGTACGAATTACGGTTTTCAAGGTGGTTCGCGACGGATAAGATTTTTTGAATTTAAATTTCTCAAGTGTGTGTCACTTGGCTAGCGTGATGGAGTATGGCCTCAACCCGTTTACTTAAGGCCGAATAAGTATGCAATGTTATGGAAAAACAAGGATCCTTGAGTAAGCGTTTTAGAACTATTCGTTTAACCTACCTGTGTGCCTTTACAAAGAAAATTTATACCTAGTTTATACCTAGTATAATAAATATTTGGCTTTGTAAAGATTTTACGTGTTGAAAACGCAGGGTTTTAAATTTATTTGAATTGTGTGTCCAATGTCGTTACTGTTGTGCAGTGAAAATCCTTGAGGTCATGCCCTTGCATGAATCCTTACTCAACTGGGCCATCTGTAGCCTTCTAAAACCCCCAAGGACCGAGAAGCAAAATCTACATAAAGCGTGTTTCTCTAAGATAACATTAAATAAAACTGTATCATATTCGTAATAATGCTACATGAATCATGAAAAAATATAGGTACATATTAATTTATTTGGTCAAGGACGTCTGTATTTTCAAACATTTGATTATTTTTAACTGTATTAGCTAATACAAGAGTTCTGTTCTCGAAATACATGAAATATGGAAAAGAAATGTGTATAAAGCGTAAGCTTTGGATATTTCCCCCTGGTTATAATGTAAGGGGGCGTCACTGCGGTTCGTATAACTTGCTACACCGCGAAGGGGGCGACGTTATTGCTTTTTGCGGGTATTAAGGACACTTATTTACGGTTGCGATTTGCTTCTTAGTTTAAGGTTATCGTGGTCTTTGTTTAAATTGGTGCGCCCGATAAGCTTTCGGGTTGGAACCGCAATACGAAATTCAGCTAACGAGCGCCTAAATGTTGTGGTTTTGCATTTACTGCGGCAATCCTTTTCTATTTCTACCCATTAAAATAAATTGTTACAAACAAAATTACGTCGCTTCACTCGAATACCCCTTAAAACCTAGTCACGTTCCTTAACTTAATGAATGAAGTTGGCGCAAACGAAGTTTAAAAGTTCTTGATTTATTTTAGGAGGTAAGCAAATTCTTCTTTTATATCAAAATTCCGTACCGATGTCGTTGAAAGATTCATGTAGCGCACGGTTCATGAAATTACTTTTATATAACAATGCGGGCTAAGCGGTGAGAGAATAAAACTTTACGTACGAAATATGTAAAGAGAACATAAAAGGCGAAATTGCTTCGAGCCGCAATTTTCACCTTTTATAACAACTTTAGGAAGGTCGAGCAATATACACCGAATGCAAATTCAATTCGCTATAAATGTAACCAATGAAATAAGCAGCGGACGAAGCTGGTGCCGTGTATTTTCCTCGTTTTTGCTTTCGCTCCGTCAGCGAATAAATCTAATTTATAGCTTTATCTGTCAAACCTTTATCATATTACATGTAAACTTCATTTGTGTAGTAGCTGCCTTGTCGCGTTAAAGCTGACAACTTTAGACCGTGTGTCACACAAAATTAGGTCTTGTTATACAAGAGCGATTTGAGACAAATCTAAAAACGCTGTAAAAATATGAAGTCTTCATACAACCTAAATCCTTTGACACTCAAAGAGAAAAGATGATACTGATAAACACTTCTAAATGTTCTAATGTTACACGCTTGTGTTATTATACAGTTCGACGTAGTTGTGGATAAGCTGCCAAATCCTGGAAGCTGTCCCACGGGGTTATCAGAACTTTTGTTTCAGTGGGGTCTGCGAGATATTTATATCGCGAGATAATGTCGTCCATTTACATGATAATACTAATATATCCACAAAGTTCTAACGTTTAACCGTACCTCGCATAATTTCATAAGCATAAGTTTATTTTCGGTCTTACTTTTTCTTAATTCTTGGCCACTACTCCCACGTCTTAGTAATTAAGTTCTCCGTTTGCGTTTTTTAAACCAAGTCTTTTGAAAGAGAGAGTGCTATTTCAGTCTGCATTGGTTGAGCTTCTATCCTTTTCATTTCAAAAACTAAAGGTATCTTTTTCATGCTTATTTTATTGGCTTTTAATGTAAGAAATAATATGGACATGCCTTTTTCAAACTGGATAATATAACGCTGCTGTCTAGTTGCCATGTCTATAAAAAGATGCATAAACAAACAAGGTTTACGTAAAAAGCCTTAAAACCCATAAGCCGTTAAACTGTTTACGGGTCGTGTGTCACAACTCTTGCCCGTAACCTCACCGAGAGACCTTGCACTTAGCATTGACACGTTTGCTTTATATAACCACACACTTATGTCACACTGCCAGTTCTAATTTGGTCGGTGTGTGTGACTCTTTACGTCTATGTGGTTTATAAATATGGAATTATTTATGACGGACAATTTTGTATCTTTTTTTTTTTTCTTATTAATAAAAGAAATAGAGGTTAATTTCACATGGGTCACGAAGAACTTGATATTGTTTTGGCGTTCTAGATTTATATTATACACCTTTATAAGACGAAAACTTAAGAGATGAAACTTAAAAAAAACCCTTGTATCTTACCATAAAGTACAAATGTTGTCTAATGGAGTTTGTAACATTGTTTTGTGAGCTCGCAATAACCGTTCGTATTTGATGCCTTTATCAGTACCTACCACAACATTTTGCCATGTGTTGAACTTTGAACATTTATCATGCCCGAAGATACAAGTTTAACATTTAGCGAACAGTAAATTAAGTTTTTTCTGTAAACGTTCTATCCGACCGTGTATGAGACAAACAATCGTTTTCTACTAACTACAAACCTTGCAAGTCTTCTGGTTTTCTGGGATCTAGAATCTGTTTGTAGTTGGCTAGCTTAATGTAATTAATACAATATCATATCACTGCTCAATGATACTATGGCAAATGAAACCAGGTCGTACATTTGTACATCTTCATCATTAAGTTAGATTGAAAGTCAACGCCATCGCACGGGTTTTCTATGGCATTAACTGAGTCTTTAACTCTTTGTAGGTCTGTAGGCACAAGCTAAGTTGCATCGTGTGATCATTTTTATTATTTTATTTCGTTTTCATTCTGTTTCTGTCCACTTGTTACTGCGAATAAAGTATTCATTCATTATCATCATTATCATCATCGACTTATTCCATTCCTACTATGTAGTATTTATCTCATAGCCTGCGCTCTACCAGTTAATTGGTTGCAGCCTCACAAGTTTCATAGAGGCCTAATTTGTACCACTGTCAGCGGGGAATGGGCTACACGAGAAATTACTTTAAGAAATGCCAGCAATAAGTTTTCGTTATCTCGGAAGAGCGTGAAATATGTTTGTTTGGTTGCGGCTGCGAAGATGTGGAAAGTTGAGGAGTTTCCTCATTGTGCACATAACGTAAACTGGCACGCAATAAAAGTAATATTTTGCAACGAAAATTCTTGACAAGTTCTACGGAATTTGTATATTTTATATTTGTATGCTGTTAAATGCTTTTTATCACTTATAGAATTTACTCGTATATCGTTTTCGGTTAAATTCTGTTTCATGTATTTATACAAAAAAAAACTTTCGTTATTACGTTGTCTATAAAGCATAGGCTATTAAGGCTATTATAGGTTAAATGATGGGCGATAAAGTGAACCCCAATTTCGAGAATATTGTTTATTGATCATTCAGTCGATTTCTCTGGACCAACCAGGTACAGGTTAAAACAATATCGTAATTACTGTACCTATCTATAGTTATGAATATCTTACACGTAACAGGTATTTTCTAACGCTTTTTGGTGATTTCTTTAAGATCCTTATAAAATATCCCTTCAAGTACTTTTCCCTTTGTTTCGTGTGCTAGTTGTGAAGAATTTGTTATATAGTGTTAAGTTTTCTTTTAAATGTACTGTTATAGATTTAACATAACTACATCTAATTGAAGCCGGGTTCTATTAACATATAGTATTCGGCAAGCCATACTGTTGACTACAAATTCTGAATTAATGTGATTAGGAGCGTTCGCGGCGTCGCAATAAAGTTTTTGTTGTTTTTATACAAAACTAAGTTTTAGTTTTGTGGGTATATAGCACCATAAATGTTTCTAAACCAAAGTTCAGAAATCTTAACTTCATTACTTTGCGATCTTCGAGTGCGGCCGCATTATGAATAAGTGTCTGGCCTACCGCCAACGAGCGAACTATCGCAAACATTGCCATTGCAGAGCTTTCCGGCGTCCTGGCGTCGCACGGGCCACGTTGCTCCACTACACAGCTTGCTGTTTGCGTTGTTAATGGCATCCTTTGTTAGAGGCAAGGACTTTGAATGATTACGAAATACGAATTACGGGGTTTTTGCTGTTGCTCCTTTTATTACTTCGCTCGACGTCTGGTATTGCTTGGCTGTAATTGCTTTGATCCCTTTTACAGCACGTTCAGTTATCATGGCCGTAATCCCCACCCTTTCACGGTACTCAATTGCGCATCGGTGGAGAACATTTAGGTTTCGTTAATCATTTTCGAATCACATCACAAAGTTGTTGTAGGGACATTCACGTCATGACTGTTATTCATGTTATGATGTAAGTAAGTATGTATGTACCTCCGGGAACCAGACCTAATTTGAATTCGGGCTTATTATATCTCTTATTAGGTGTCGGTCGCAGATATCCATAGGTAGCATTGATTATCTAATAGCGCTTTGGTTATCTCATTAAAACAGGCAAATGTATTGCGTTTGTTTCACGTAACCTATATTTGTATTTGTAGTTTTCAATTCGATTCAAACTGCGGAAAAAGTAACAAAAAGTCATGTTTAACTTTGCACGTAGAGTATGCGGTACTTATACGTATTTGATTCAATCGTAGTCTAAAAAACTGTGTTAAAAAGTTAGGCATTGCCTCGCGGAACTTTGCATTGGAACACGAATAGCACTTGTATGAGTAACACTGAACGTCATCGTGGGTTTGTAAATAATATGAACGTGAACTTGGATGTTATCGAACTATAATAGAACTATGTATGTACTTGAAACGATGAAATTTTTTTAAACTTAGATTTTTAATGGTTTACCGAACAAAGTCGATAGGATTTTGATAATATGTATGTATATTATGTAAGCGTAAATCGTGTAGGCACACCCACTACGATAATGGTCAGTGTAGGTACCTACGAATTTTAGCAACCTTTTGTGTAAACTACTTTGTCTAACGTTTTTAGTATGAGGTTGTAATGTAATCGAATTACCATTTCGTGTATTCCGCTCACAGCCACGTCTAGTTACAGGTAGCACTTTAGGGGATTACGGCGCGGCCGTTGCCGGGCGACCTTTGTTTGAAAGTAATGCCTCGTTCAAATTACGCGGGGATCCTGATAACCTTCGCTGCGAAATTTTGATAAACAATTTATTTTTTCGACGGAGCCATTGTGTGTGTGACAGCGCTTTTTTGGCCAGCGTATTGTTTAGACGTGGGCTACGGTCCGCTGTTTCATATTTTCAGTCTTTACTTTTACATAGGCTTGTGTATTTGATTGATGGCGAATATAAATTATGTTAAAGAAAGTTGCTTATAAGTGTGTATTATGCTCTACTGTAATTTGACTAAAAAGACTGGTAAAGTAAATACATTCTCATGAAGCATTACAACTTATTCCTCAATCGTAGTAACGCATCTGTGGTCAACCATTACAATTATATTTCGGATCAATAACTAATGTAGATACATATTCGTTGCTATAAATTAAAAGATAATTTTCTACTTGAATTTCATTAACAAATTAAAACACTCAATATTGAGGCATATATTTTCCAGTTAGTGGAAGCGCGAGTGAGTAATTTGTAGTTTAAAAAGTACTTTGTAATGCATCATGTGTTATTTCATACATTGTCGCAGGCAATTAGCCGCTGAGCGATGGATCGCTTGCCAGATCGGAAGAAATAATAAAGGAGAATAATAAAAAACTTGGCAAGCCACTCGTAGCGCCCATAACTAAGTAGTATTGAAGCATGAACCTCGTCCTAGTTTGTCTTTGTACGTACCATACGCACTGCTTCACAATGCAAACGATGCCTTTGTGAAGTGAACTGATCTCTTAATACTACTACTAGATGGATAGTGAGTAGGTACCATCTTAGACCCGGTAACCCCGTTTGCCTATCGACCTATCATTCTGGTTAATACAGTAGATCGAACGGTCAAACTTGGATAGGATACGGAATAGAATAAATAATTAAATTTTGGCATACAGGTAGTATAAGTTCCAGAGGATTTGATTCTATTCCGTATTTTTTTGTAGGAGTAATAAACGGATTTGCGATCCACACAGATGAATGATATGACTACTGCCAGAGTACATTTTTGATGAACCCTAGATTGAAGTTTCACCTGATTGATCAGACTTGTTACTATCTTTGACGATTAAATTGAAATGCCATGGAATAATTTTCTTTTCCTTACCATTCCGATTATACCAGATCATGACTTAAAAGTTAGCTGCTTAACACTTCTGTGTACAAAGTAGAAATAAGTGTTTTTAAATATATTTGAAGCGATTAGGTACTCAAATTTTGTCATAAACTGCACAAATAGCATCCAAGTGAAGTGTGAATGAAATAACGTAGCGAAATTGTCACTTGGAGTCCGTTGTCACTGCATCATCACTGCGAGGCACGAGGACGTATTTCATTATGAACTTGTTAGTGCGTAGGTAGGATGAGAAAGGTGCGTGCACATTGGTGCGCTTTGTTTCTTTGTGTCTTTGTAGTGCGTCTTGTTTCTTTGTTTGTTTCTTTCTTTGTTAGCCGTGTTATAAAAGATTTGATGCGCTAGCTTTTTCATTCATGCTCAACACAGATTATAACATTTAAATAGAATTTAGAGACCTTTTATTATTAAATATGGCCACTTTGTTTTTATGGTCAAAGCGTATTTTCAAAGAAATAAGGTAGCAGCAATATCTTACCTAATTACACATTTTATATAGCGTATTAGCTTTGTCTAAGTCTTAAATATAATGGATTTGAATTGTTTGCAACGGTCGGCGTTTAAATCTTTTTCGTCGTCACTTACCTTTACGTACTAACCTTGTCTTTCGCTAAACAAAATAACCTTATGAGGTAATATTAAGCGGAATACGCAAACGTGCACAAAACAAAGGAAACTGAACATTAAGTATTGCCTGTTCAATTCAAAGACAAGTCAGGTAAAATTCCCACGTTTCGTACCTACTTTCAAGAAAAAAATCCTGTCATAGTCCTTCGTGTTCAATGTGAACTAAGCTCAATTCGCTACGTCACTCGCTACTTTCCTTCAGCCGTTCCGTGTTATTAGTGTCCTCGAGCCACTAACGAGTGCTCGCTGCCTCGCTCTGCCTGCACACCGTAAAAGGCGTTCATGGTAAATGGGAGCCAGGATGATGTCACTATCTCATGAGAAGACTCATTTTTATGTCGTCTCCGTCTCGAGATGTATTTAAGTACTGGACGATACTGTAACTGTCTAGGAGTGGGTATATTACAAATATCAATAAAGCTGGCGTGTCGTATATTTGGTATCATATACAATTTAGGTACCCATGTAAGGCTAAGGTTGATTTTCTGTTCTATTGTTGAAAAAAATTTCTCAGTAGTATAATATTACGGCAATACAAACTTTACTAATATTAAATTCTTTAAAAATAAATCTCAAACTTAAATATTAAAAATTAAGATATCAGTCTGTTTTATTTATTATAGAGGTGTTGATCGACGGACGAGATTTTTACCGCGACTTTTGGTCTACTCACCCATGTAACTCGCTGGTTATTCTCAGCAAAAGAACTGCTTTCGAGTTGACAAGCCTGGCTCGTTTGCTTAAACAGATTATCAAAGGCAACAGTTTAGCTCGCTCATGTATCGCTAACGACGAGCCGCGAGTAAAACCGCGATAATATTTACCTTGGTCTTAAGTCCGTCGATCAGCGGCTTAAGACAAGATTGTACTGGCTTCTCAAGGTGTCTGTGAACCGGATGAAAAACGATCCGACGGTGGTTGAATAACTCTTATGCATTTGTCTGCAGCATTCCAAACGCATTTGAATTAAACATATTAACGTGCGGGGTGCAGTGAAGCGTAAAGGTCTAAGATCTAAGATATCTAAGACTTATTCTTATTCGTATTGGTTGCTATGTGACCATTTTATGCTTTATCGAAACCGCTAGACATCTGGCACTATTCTGAAATGCTAGCACGAATTCGTGTCACGATACACTACTGTTGTAATTAGATCAATTCGTAATTGTGCTGAAATGAAATTGAGAGAAGTGAATTAGAGTTTTAAAAATAACGCAACTAGGTTGTCGGTATGCTCATCTACAATGTGCACATACAAAAGTTCATGTCGATTTTTTTTAATTTATTTAACAAAAATACTATTACTATTTTTTTACTATTTAAACTCGAAAAGGCGGCTAGCTTTACAATGACTAAGAATTTCTGAATTTGATATTTTACGAGATTATAACACAACTCAACAAACAACAACTGGTATTGTGTATGCCAGTTTTCTAAAACGAACCGTGATTTTATCCCATCTTACCCGATTAAAACTCTGAAGCCGGAACGTATAATTCACTGAGCGAAATTGAATTTGTACAATATGTTACGCTCAGTCGTATTTAATTACTACCGAGTTAGACGTAGACGGTTAATCGTATTATTGCAATCGTATGCTTCAAATACAAATAACTCGATTGTAGATGATATAATTGTGTTAATGCAATTATGATATGTGCTCTACCCTCGATTAGGTTCGTTAATGATCTATATTGAATGAATGTTTAACTAGTGAGCAATAGTAAAAAATGTTTTAATGGAAAAAGTAATTTAATGGACGAATATATGATAATAATCGACATACATACATTTAATCGCAGTGAATAGCTTTTATCAACAAAGGCAGTAATAAATTCATTCTACAAGAAGAGTAATTTGTTCGAAAAATCAGTGTAATCACATTGTCTTCGACAAGAGCCGTTCGACTGAGTGCACACGATGTAACTACAGGGATTTTGTCTCGGATCGTTTAATTAAATTTTGAACTTTTAGGATTTAGGTACATTGTCATAATAATGACTTGATATTGCTTTGTGGTCCGAATTGATGGATATTTTACGAAATCTGTAACTAAGAATAACATAAATTGTCATTGTTAATTCCAGTTCGCTTATCAATTTAACATAAGTATGTTTCTGCGCGAGAATACCCGTATTAAGTTTTCTATTGAATATTTATCTTATGTTCTAATATGGCATACTTCGCAATACCAAGTTTAACGTACCCATTGCAAAGTTATGTGTTCATTAAAAAAGTAACTCCACCTGTAAGTAGCTAAGTGTTAGCAATATCCCTGCTTCCCGAACTTCATCAGTGAATTGGAAGCCAGCCAGTGCAGTAGCGTAATGAAATGAGGGGTTCCCAATCGAATGTGATTACCTACATGTCACTTTAATCTGACATCACATATTAAGTTTTTCAAAGCTTTTATTTTATGTGTTGTGTATTTATGAATGTATGTCTAGGAATTTTGCAATTTAAACTCATGTGCCGGTATCTAACTGATCTGTAACTTGGCATGCACATGGTAATTCGATGACAATGCAATATTATTATCTCATGGAGCTGATCTGATGATAGAGCTGGAAGATGGACATACGACTTCTGTAATAAAACTATTAATATTTCACGAGGCGTTTTACCTTAGTCCTGAAGTCTTTGAATAAAATCATTACTTTTATGGCATTAAATGTATTATATTTATTATGTATTAAGAGGTGTGTATAATAAATAGATTGAACGCTTTAAAAGCAAACAACGTAATAAGCTTTACTCATAAGAATAAAACATTGTTTTCAAAACGTACACTCAACAAGCACTAAAGAAAATCCGTTTATTTTATGAAATCCTCTCTACTCTAATGGCAAATTAATTCTTTAGGGACTTTCCAATAACGAGGAACAGAATTGAGACAACGGAGATTCTGTAAAATAAGCATGATAGTGAAATCTTTCGAGAAACTTCGCGCCAGATCTCCGATAAGTAATATTATTAAAGTCCCATTTTATTCCTCACATTTTTTATTAAACTTTGTAGTTTATTCTAGATTATCTCTTTGAAAAGATTGGATCAGAATTATGAGTCTTTTTTCGATGATAATGGAGTTTATTACAGAAAATAAAGTATTGTTGAGAAATTTTAATTTTAAATCAATTTCCTTCAGAATGTGAGATGAGAGACAGATAAAAGTATTGTAGAGAAGTTTTAATTTTAAATCAATTTCCTTCAGAATGTGAGATGAGAGATAGAGATGAGATGAGTCTCAAAGACTTTGAGAGTGCGTCATTAAATCTTCTAAAAACACATTAATATTTTGGTGAAGAGGACTAAAGTGAAACGTTCCATAAATGTTTATCTATATGCAATTAAGGTTTTGTTTCGGGTATGAAATATTGTTTTAACAATCAATTTTACAAATAAGGGTTTTCAACTTTTGGCTATAAATACGGTTATCATTTATTTTGTTATACCAATTAATCTGCTTCTTCATATCTAATTACTGTTGTTACTCCTCGTCCTAAATGTGTAGTATGTCGTCATCATTAAAGCTACTGTTCCATTCATATTATACATTCGTCATAATATATTCTCACTAAGAGCACTAAGGTTGCTTTGTGAAAGGCAGCATCCTTAATAAGCGTGCAGCTCTGAGAATAACGAATGGAACTCTGCAATGGAACGTATAATATTGTAGTTCCCTTTCACAGCTTTGGATTTTCCGATGTCATCATTTTCTCTATTTCAAAAAGGAAATACATTCGCTTTATCTATAAAATCCACCATTGTTTTATTCTCGTAGTGGGTTAAAGCTTTTTCTCAGTCTACTTACTACGTGTGGTGTGGAGTAGCTTTTTCGTTTTGTTATTCAGCTTTTGTTTCCATTCAAAGGTCAGGGATAATCGTTTTTCCTTTTGTATATATGCTCTTTTGTTTACTTAACTCTGAAACAGCTGCACATTTTCACTGGCGTTGTGTTATTTTACAGTCACTGAAGAAACCTTTAACAATATTGCCTCTATTCTTTACATTATTAATGAAGTCTTAGTTTCTACTATGAAATTCTATTAAGAAAGTGTAACATTAGTTGTTGATATATTTTGGTTTAAAGTAAATTAGAATTATGCTGTCATAGTGTCAGTAAATACCGATGGTTGATAGCGTATGCCTATCCCCGCCTAAACATTGTATTAAACAAGATTTTTACACATTTTTTGATACACTTAATATTTGGTTTAAATTTTACTTCTGTTTTTCTCCTAATATGATATTTGTACCGTTTAATCGCTACACATATTAAGACAAATATCTCTTACATCGTCGGTGCTTAACCTTTACGTAACACCTCTTGTCTATTCGCGAAAATATCGCTCGTTAATTTTCGTATGAGTTTTGTGACTAAGCGGAGGATGATTAATGGCGCCGCTAGGGGGCGCCAACAATGCACGTCGGGTGAAGAGCTGGGCGGTCCAATGTTGAGCTCGACGTATCGTGGCGGGGGTTCAATTAGCTATTTCATTTGTTCACGTGTTAGCTTAGTTTATTATAATGACTTGGTGTATATAACTTAATTCAATCAACGAATACAGAATAGTAATAGAGCTTTTTGCACATAGTTTCACAATAGGATTTCATGTCTTGTGGGAACCATGGATACGTACAAACACGAGTAAATAAACAATCAGATCCATTCAAGAATTTAAACTCATAAGATGTCTGCATGTACCTATGTTTTCTGTAGGTATGTGTTTCTAGCTTACATTTTAGCTACAATCAAGTGATAAATTGAAATTTTATTTTCGAGTAGGTACAATCTTCATTAAGAAAATTTGTAAGTAACATTCATGTTAAGCTAAATATCGCTATCCAATAATTGTGGTATACATACGTACCTATTTGAAATTCTAAGCTGACTTTTGTACGCAATAATTTTCGTCGCGTAGCATTGTAAGCAGATAATTTGACCTCTTATATGAATTATGACGGTTATTTTGGCGTATTATTCCCCGAGGTGTGGTTACAAGAGTTGCTAGTTTATCTGTAGAATGCTGCTAAAATGTGGTCTTACATTAAAAAATGCTTGTCTTCATCAACTAACAATAGATTATTACTGAATGTGTTAAGTAGAAGTGTTTAAATTTAAGCTAATCTTACAAACATGAAACGTTTTTGATATAAAACGAACGCAACTTCAACAATAACGAAGAAAATATCAGTTAATAATAGAGTTAATTTTATATCAAAGCCGTTCAATATCCTATATATCGTTGAAAAGTTAATTCAACACAAATGGTGTGGTTAAATGCCCTAATGACTAAACGTATTACTAGGGAATTGTTATCGGAAACAATACACCGCAGGAAGTATGGAGACAGGCTTTCAATATCGAGTGGCGTGCGGCGCGTGACTGCCATTCAATATACACTATTTAGTATAATCTCATTATGATTGTATTGGAAATAATAAATTAATGTAACCTGCTAATCTGTACAAATAAATATAATCGAAGTGTTTGTTTGTGATTTCAAAATAACAATTTTTTACTCAATGCATAAGTATTCACGTTACCTAGAATGAAATTGAAATTATTTTTTTGTCTGTCTGTCTGTTTGGCTGAGGTACTCTTCTAAACGGCTGGACTGATTTTGTCGGGATTTTCACTAGAAGATAGCTGAAGTTCTAAGGCGAAACATAGGCCACGTTTTTTTTAAATTTTTTGGTGTGCGCTCCACGCGCATGCGCGCGCCATTGCGGAAAAGCGGGATGACATTTATGTTTAAATATGTATTCTTTTTTACTTTTTAATCGCGGGTGAAGCCACAAGGTTCAGCTAGCTATATATACATCTGTATAAAGTTGCAGGTAACAGCAGCAAGATTAAATTTAAACAACGATTAAAAATAGGCAAAGGTTCGCAAAACCGTCTTTGCGTGGCCTTTTCATAGACCCTCATTTCTCGCATTATAATTAATTTATAATATTTTTTAAAAGTACACCTATTAAATTAGAATATTTTAACAATTAGGCACACAAACACTCATTGTAGTTGTAGACACTTTCATTAAACTGAAAAAACAACATTCTTCTCCCAGAAAAAAATCATGTAATGACACGGTGATTAATAACACGAGCAGGAGGCATTTATCATCTATTATTCAACGGGGACGTGGAGCGATAGGACACAAAGACAAACACATTTTTATATCGAGAGTGCCACCATGCCCTACCAATTAGAAGTTACACCCATTAGAGTTTAATTAAACATGCCCAAATAACGCTTTTAGTGGACACGAATACCTACGAATGCGATGCTTTAATCGATTTGTGGAACCTTTCGTGTTTTTCATCCATTTAGTGGAAATTCCCGGATCAATTCCCAGCTGGGTCGGGCAATGTTTGAGGGATTAATGGCGCAGTAATTGAAAAATAGTGCGGTGAATTTGGATTTTTCAAATGGTATAAAGTACTGAGCGGGTCTACGGCATTACGCAATTTATTAACTGCCACGTTAATTTATAGAGTTAAACGTTTCTTATAATTATTGATTCCTAGTTAGTTTGGTCAATGTGTAACAGGTAAATGGTGCAATTCATAAAGTGGTACTCTTTAAGTTCTGTTTTCAAAAGTTTTTCACTTTATGATTTGTGTGCCCTTCTGACTTTGTGTTTTGAATTTAGGCCGATGTCACGATAATTTTAATCGACATTAAAGTATACTGTAGGTAAAAAAAAAGAATTTCCTTCCTTGCTGAAAACGTTTTTAGTACAATGAAATATTTCAACGTAATCAATGCTTAGCTCACAAAGTCAACGTCTGAATGAGAACACTACAATTACGCTACCCGCCCTGCTTGGAAACAAAACTAATTGTGACACCTTCTTGTTTCAGGAAACAACCAAAGACCTTCGCGTTCGACCACTGTTTCTACTCGCTGGAGTCCACGTTGCCCAACTTCGCGTCGCAGAAGACCGTGTTCGAGTGTCTCGGCCGGGACATCCTCGACAATGCCTTCGACGGCTACAACGCTTGCATCTTCGCTTACGGTCAAACAGGTTAGTGCTTTCTTTAAGGGTGTAGCTTCTTGCGGCAATTTCGTTTCTCGATTGCTGTATTTTGAGATGAAATATTATATACGGGTTGGTGGCAATTGATTCAAGTGTTATTAATTATTCAGGGTAATTTACTGGGTGCTAGTTGAAGTCCTTAATACATGTTGTATAGCTATGTGATCGAAATGACCAGTAGGTACCTATGTATGGGTAAGGCGTGATACTAAACGTGTTATCGCTAAATAAAGGTCAATGCAGTGGAATGTATTATTTTGACAAGGCGGATAACATAGTAGCTATTCGAAAGAAGTCTCTGAACTTTGATGGCGAAAAAAAAAGATCGTCCTAAAAATTTAACAGCGAAAAATTGATGCTAGAAAGGCATGCGGACCGCAAAAACAGCAAAAACGTAAGATATTTCTTAAATATGACACTTCGTTTAATATTCTCCATAGAATGGATATTAGATACACTTTGTTAGTGTATTAGCTAGTTCTAATTAGTAACAGCCTCCAGGAAGCTAGTCACGTAGGATCGGAGGCACCCATCTTGCATACATAATTGTTATCCTCTACCAGGATGCTTGTAAGATGAGAAAGCAATAATCTTCATTAATATCAAATTCGATGCAATGAAATCCCTGATATCTTCGATATATGTAGTTCTTGATATTAATTGGTGCGGGTAATCAGATTGTTTGAATTTAATGATCAGAACTCTAGAGATGGAGAAGATATGTTGAAACTATTTCAATTTTATACTGATTTTAAATGTTTATTGCTATTGATTGAAAAAGACGCTTTCTACACACATAGCTTCATAGTAGGATCTTCTCCTGTGTCGTGGGTGCCATGGACACACAAAGACGAATACACAAACACCCAGACCCAAAACAGAAATCTAAACTCATCATTCAGATATCTGTCTAGCCGAGAATCGAACCCGGGACCCACTGCGCGACAGACCGGTATGATATTTTCTTAAAATCTTAATAACGCGCGAAATAGATATCCTTACAACAGAATTTATAGCAACGATTTAGTCAAAATCTGTTAATTCGGATACGTTTCGAAACCCTCGCATTCTTCGTCACAAAGCGCTCGTAACATTAATTCCGGCGGAGTCCATAACACGACACAACATGTGTCCAGTGCAAACATAGCTTTAGAGTATGAGTCACGTCGCCAAGCCGTCTGCAGGACCCGGCGTTGCGCATACATTCAAGCGGATTTGTATTCACCATGCGCTCACAGACGTTGCCCTAATAATTGGAATACAATTTAGTTCTAAATCGGTAGGCCTGGTCTTACGAGTATTATCGTGTGTTGACCTTAACTAGATCGACAATATATTGTTCGGTGTACTATGAATCAGAAATCAGACGCGGAGAAGGATATGTTTATATAGGCGCTATGTTTCTTACTTTTAATTGTTATTGCATTAGTAAACTGCTTACAGACCGCGTGCAATTTACTAATGCCTTACAATGACTTTAATAACAGTTTTTTTTTTTTTTTAATTTTTAAGCTATCTCCCACCCTCTTATAAATACTATACACTACTCGTATATCATTTAAAAGAAGCAGCATTTTACTTTGCAGTGCATTTTTGAGGAGTCCCATTATTCCGAAATATCTCAAGAGGACGAAGTAGGAAGTATAAGCTTCTCATAGACCTTGATAAAATATCAAATTAATATAAGATAAGGCTTCTCATTTTGTTGTTATACTAAACAGAACAATTTCGTTGTTTCACTGCGAAGGGTTTTTGCGGTTGTACGAAGCGTGGGCGGATCGTTTAATCAAAGTTTACAGTGCGGCGCGGGCTCCATAAACAAACACAAACATAAATGTTGTTATTAAACGCGTTTGCAATTGAAATACTGAGACTTGAAGTAAGTTTAACATACTCTTTGTGACTGCGTAGTAGGTTCGTACTATAAAAACTTAGAAATTAGGGAATAAAAACATTTTATGATTTTACAAAAAATTGTACCTACATAACAAGAGCAAAAGTATACACTTTTTAGTTAAGGATAAGTTTTAATAACTACGAATAAAGACCGACCGACTAAATATATGTACCTACATGGTTGTAATTAAAAGTGCAATCTTTAGGCGGCGTGTAAAAGGAAGGTCGGTTGCCACAACCTTGACACGGCCTGATACGAGAGCTTTTTTCTTTAACCGCGACAAACTCACCGGCCTCAAAACTTCTAATCAGTTACATCTGTAGGTATTTCGGTGTAAGAAGTTAAGATCAATTCGCCAACAGTTACATGTTTTAATTGGCTTATTTTATTATTACCAATAATATGTGATTGTAATGTTAGGCGGTCAATTATTGGAACTTAACAATTATAATCAATGGTAGGTTACTTACATATAACTTCGAATGATATTATTGAACAAATATTTTGATAGAAATGGATGCTTTTCATAGAAATGCCTTACTTAATTCTTAATACTTATATAATTACTCCTTTATTATTAATGTAT